>JAQIXD010001955.1:0-12290 GCA_034699985.1 Minunthozetes semirufus | reverse complement strand
GTTCGGTTCGGTTCAGAGGTCCTAAAATTTCGGTTCGGTTCGGTTCGTCAAAATCCGAACCGATCTTCACCTCTAATCCTAACGGAGTGGGCGATAACAAGGACTTGATTTATGCCTTTATTCTGCTTTTAAGGCCATTTTTGTCTCAAAAAAACTCATTTCCTCAAACATTTGGATACATTTGGAACAGAATTGGATAAAATATTTTCCTTAAACTTAATGCAAACCTTTTGTTTAAATCGATTGTGAAATAGACCAAGAATTCAATAATTGAACGACAAAATGGATTCCGGTATAAGTTTTTGTTCACTCGTCTGAAGACAAGAGAAGAAAAACTTTTGGTTGTTTTTAGTCTCAATTCTCTTGTCGGCCGACAATCTATTTATTGAATAAATTTAATTCAATTTTCGTCTCTTTCTTCTGAAAATCGGTTAAAAGTATTTCCATTATTACTCGAAATACAACCGAAAACTATTGTTACACAAAACTGAAGAGTATTTTGAGACCAAATACCAAATAATATAATATCTTTTCAAACGAAATGTCATTTGATTATTCGGTTTCAGAAAATACTATATTTATGTTGTCTTCAGAAAATGTTTTTTCACTCAGTTTTAGAGCCAATAAAAAGAACAGAATATTCTGTACTGGAATCGCAAGAGAGTTCAGAATATTCTGTTTTCTAATATCAAGAAAATAGTAATCGATCCCACTTTACATCCTGGAAGGCCATTACAAGCAAGTTCAAATTTATAGAGGGCAACCGGATTTATCCACCAACACCTACTTGATCTCAGTGAAATAGATTGCCTAACATTTTGAAACAGATACTTTTAAGCATCACTTACAACAAGATAAATTGATGGTGAAAACAATCGAAAAGCAATTAAAATCACCATCTTTTAGCTCTTGATCCTGGTCAATAACATCCTGGAAATTACTTTTAGGGATTAATTCCTAAATTATTAATCAAAATAACATCAAATCTTATATTTTTATTGCATTTGAGCAAAATATTGATCCCTTTTTTCATACAACTTATTAATAACACTATTAATAGAAAACTCATATTTCGTGGAAAATATTCTACAAATTCGTTATCGATTTACTCAATACATATCCGCAGAAAAAATCAATTGATTAATAAACCTGCAGAAAGTGTTACTTTATTACATATATTGGAAGATAATCCTATTATAGTATTGCACTTCTCTATTGATTTATATAATATTTGTGTTACTAATCAGAAACAATACTTTCCCTTCGGTTGGCTGGAGATGAGTGCAGTTCAATGTGTTGTTTGGATCAGAATAAAGATGAGGAGACAATTGAATGCAAAGTCTGTGCATAAGAGTTAATGTAATTTATTTGCAAATACCTATTGTTTATTGGATTCGTCGACAAACACACGAAATAACACATAAACTGAGAATAAAATTCAGTTTGAATTGTATTTCGCATTCAGTCTCGCAATTAATGTGAGAATTAGACACGAATTGGCTCTAAATTAACTCAATTAATCATTTGGTCCAATATTTATTGGTGTTATTCTGTCCCATTGTTTGCCATTTGATTCCTACTTTCCGTTTCTTTTGACAATTTTATTCCACTATTACTTTATTTTAGAGAAATATCTTACTCTAAAAGGCCTTAACAATGGTTTGCGTGTGTTTTATAATAAACTCAATAAAACATTATAAACATTACAAACATTATAAAACAAATCAAATATTATGGATATATTAATCATATTTTTGTGTAATAAACTGTTTGACTGTTCATAACATTTGAGACAATCATATGAAGAATGATTTTAATGATAACACAGACTATAATATGAAATATGTTTAGCAAAAGTGGAGAATAAAATTTATAGCCATTCGTTTGACACTAAAAATAGATTTTTCCTGACACTAAAGGCAATGGCATCAGGTCTTAACGGATGAGTTAATTGCTATAATTGTATTGATTTTACCGATTCATTAGTCCTCTAATTCAATACAATTAAGTCAATATAGAAAAAACGTCTAAAATTGTTGTCTCATTCACTCATTCACTGCACATAACATTAATTGAATTAAATTACTTTTATTTTTATTTTATTCAAAGTCTTTACTCTTTTTAATTATAGGAACAAATAAATGACAAAATCACTCAAATTATTTGCTTCTATAAAATGTTATATAAAATACTTTCTGTTAATATTGACTTTTTTTTAATCAATTTTCTCGTTATTTCTAGGAATCAGCAAGGTGTTAATTTACTTTAACTTGTTAAACTCTCTGATTTAAATGGGTTAGTTTTTTGGTAGAATCTGGCAGACTTTTGAAATAGGTAAAGATTTTTAAGAAATGATAGGATAAGCACGAATCTTTGAAAAATCAATTGAGACTAAAATTATTCTATTAGACCTTGCTCATCAATTGAAAAACGAATTTCTTTTAATTGAAAGATTAGTTTTATAAAATTGTTTCAAATGCGTGAATACGTGTATATCGACGACTAATCTCTAATAAAATACCGAAACAATTAAGACTTTAATTCTTGTCGTCAAAGAGACAGAAGGTTTTAATGATAAGAATATTCTTTAAAAACATTTCCAAAATAATTTGGATATAATTCTTACGAAAGATTTATTCCAATAAAAGTACAACAAATAAATGAATAGAAAAAGAATTTAATAATAATTTCTTTATTTAATAATCAATTGAGAGATAAAATTAATGGGAATTTGTTTTATTCAAATGACTGAGAAATTTAGTTATTATTAAAACAATGCTTAACATTGACCTCATTTGAAGCCATTATATAAAGGAAATGATAGGAAAAAGCAATTTATAGTCGATATTAAATAATTCATACAAACTATTGATCGCATTTTGATACCAGGAGTGAGCTAAGAGTCAATGCTTTTATTTGAGCACAAATTCATTGGTTATTCTATAAATGTGTTTAAGGACATGGATTGAAATTTCAATTACAAGGAGCCAAACATCAAATCAATATATCATAAAAGGTGCAACATCAACTATTACATAAACTATTACATCTACTATTTAAACAAAGCATTAAATTCATAGCATTGATTGCCAATAAAGCTATTCCTTGGTGTTTGAAAATAAAATGCTCAGCACTTTTCAGCACAACAACAACAAAAACAACTGTTTATAGATAAACGTTCTAGATCAATCAATATTAAATAACCATATATTAAATATTCTGAGCAAAAATTGCCGGTTTGTTTAAATTCGGAGCTCTTGTATAAAAAAGGATAACAAACTGTCAAAACTTTAAGAATTTATAAAATAAATAGACTTAAATGAATCATTCAATTCTCACAAATCTCAATTCAAACAAAGTAATTCATTGGTGGTGATATGATCAAGCTCTTTTTCAATTTATTATCTATAATGGAGCCAACAAAAAGTAGTGCACATAATATCCAATAATATATAGCTTTTCATTCATTTATAAGAAATTCTTTTCATTCTGTGAAAGAGATTTACTAACATTTGATAAAGAATTCCAGAGAGTGTTTGTAAGTCCAGAAATTTGAGCTTGCACAAATTCTCTATATCTAAGTCTCACATATCTTTCTATAAGTTATAAGACACATATATTGCATCCAATTTTGTGTCAGAAATTCAATTCAATCGAAACTTAGAAGATTTATATTATATTTTTTTTATTGACTGCCGAAAGAAATTTTATTCCGCGATAACATTATAATCCGGGTTTTTATTCTATTGTTTTTTACTTCAAATAATAAAACAAAATTTCCTTCAAAAGTCTTCATTATTTTCACTAAAAGAACTCTCTTCTGTTGGTCTGAAATCCTCTCTTTTATCACATTTTATTATCAAATTCATATCCATAACAAAAGACTCTTTTATTTGATTTTTTATATTCAATAATATTTTTGTCCAAAACTTGAGTTTCATTTTCAATGAAAAACTTATTTTGCATTTTATATGTTGAGACCAAATATGAAATATCATTGATATGGATATGGAAGAAGGATTTCCACAAAGTCTTTGAATTTGACTAATAGTCAACACTCATGTCTGTGCAATTACTTGTCCACAAAAAGCCACTGAAAATTGTCTCAAGATTTTTGTGATTTTGTCAGAAGACAACTGAAGTTTTATAACAAATGTTTAGCACTTTTTTATTTATATATTTTTTGTGTTTAACTATCGGTTAGACTTAATGTTTGTTTTAGAGGCGAACAAAAAATTAATAATGGATTTTGTTTATTCAGACCACAAGTTATGGTGTTCTCTGTCCTCTATTTCAACAGAATATGAGGAAATTGTGTACAAAATAAAGCATTAAAGACAATCGATTATCTCATCTGACAAATGCTTAAACTGTCAGATACTCTGCAAAAGTTTTTTTTTTGATACAAAATTCAATTCAAAGAACATTTTTAGTACAGTTATCCAGGGATTAAGTTTTACCATGATAAAAGAGCTTATACTTTGTTTAATTACTTTCAACATCTTTTCAGGAGTTACTCAAATATTTACCGATTTTTATCTACCGTTCCCTAATGGAAGTTCCATTTGGAAATCGGCATTTCTTCATATCTCTTCCAAGATTCAATCCATAAATATTGCGGACAAATATTTGAATTCAAATGAATGGAAAATTCCAAAAATGTCTTTCAATAAAATGCTGAATAATTCAGACAAAGAATTGTTTGTCAATAAAACTATTGAAGAACTAATATCTCGCGAATAATATCTCATTTATTTGATTAAAGAGAAGACTTTTATTATGTAAGAAAGCATTCCTCAGATGTTTAGCTCTTCTAAGAAATGTTTAATAGAAATAAATAATAAAATTGTCAATAAAATCGAATTTCTCTGTTCAAACACCAAGAATATTATTAGGCAATAAGGCAATGCAAGATCAATCATAATTTATAACATTATAAGTTTTATCGTATTTATATTGAAAGACATATTAATGTTTTTTTGACAATTTTTTCCAATTCTCTGATTAGTTATGAATTGAATTATTTATTGATTCAGTAATTCTTTGAGGAATTTGTTTCATCTATTTTAGTCTCTCTTTTTTTTGGAGTCATATTTGAAATATGAAACAAAACGTGAGACAATTGGACAGACAGTTTCGAAATGAAGATAATTATCCTTTTGAGAGCTATTCCTCTATTGTTTTCTATTCGTTTGAGATAAAACAGTTTTCAGTTATAAGTTAGGCTTGAAATAAGACATAACTTCCTCAACTGATGTCTGGCTGGTGTCTCGTTTGACATTATTTCGTTGATCTTCTTCAAAGATCTGTTCCTAATGACAAGACCTCAATATTAGGCTTTCATCGAAAGAAATATAATATTTCTTGTTGTGTCCAACGAATCAATTTTCTATTTGTCAATCAAAACAGTACTCTATTTAGAAAAAGACTGAACTAAACTCTGAAAACAAAACCTTAAAACAACATTCAATTTAAAATCATATTCAATATAATGTTAACAGATTTTAGTCGAAATTTTACCGCATTTTCACTTATTCTGTGCCACAAATCGATAAAAGTCCTAAAGTGGTATTACTTTTGATATTAAACTTTTGCGACTAATCTTTTATTAAACAAATATTCCCACAAAACAAGTATTATTTTATTTGAAAGTGAAAAGGAGCAAGCATACAATGGCTTGTCTTACAGCAAGTGTTTTTCATCTGTATTCAGGTCTTATAAAACAAATTTCAAAACAAAACCTTTTACTGAAAGTATTATCAAAGAATAAAATCGGTTTTCTTTATGAATAAATTGATGGATGAAATCAAAGTATAAAGTCATCGGGGATTTTATTCACTTCTTGGTTATGCTTTTCACCAATCAATAAGTCTGAGGCATAAAAATTCTTCCTTCAGATGTTATTTTTTGTTTGATTTTTGAGTTTAATTCTATTGATTAGAGCCTTAAGAGGAGAGACTTGAGTTGAGACACATTTTTCTTTATATAAAAGACAGGAAGACATGGAGAACATTGGTTCCATCCATTATAAGACATCATTAATTTCCGTTATTTGGGATGAGTTTTCACACGAATGATGAGCAAGAATAGTAAAAACGAGATTATTCTGATCAATCTTCTATAAATTCATTTATAATCTTATTAAAGTCAAATTTAAGCCAAAGATTACCAAAGAATAAAATGTGAAAAACGTGACGAGGATTATATCTATCATTAAAGAGTTCAATCTTAAAGATAACAATAAGCTAATGTATCTTGTTCATCTATTAGATAAAGTCAGAGGTTGTGCTAAAGTTATGTTCCGTCCATTTATCGTTGAAAGCGATTAAGTTTTCATAATATTTCGATTAATTAAGTGATGGCTTTCCAAAAGGTTTTCCAATTTCTTCCATTAGAAGTCAATGTTTTCTGGACATGTGATCGATTGTGGGAACATAACCTTGATCA
Organism: Minunthozetes semirufus; assembly: GCA_034699985.1. Lineage (NCBI taxonomy): Eukaryota > Metazoa > Arthropoda > Arachnida > Sarcoptiformes > Punctoribatidae > Minunthozetes > Minunthozetes semirufus. Next base: position 5,843 of record JAQIXD010001955.1, on the reverse strand, counting down.
CTTTTCTAATCTTATCATTATTCTTGATGTTAAGAATAGTTCTTCAGAAGAAGAATAACTTTTTATACAACAACTATCACTTAAGAAGCCATTCAAGTCTCCGAACGAATTAAACAAAACATTACAAGAGTTTTATTCTTTGAAAATCACCGAAAGGTGTTTTTAAAGTGAATTTGAATTGTGAAATCAGTGGGAAAGGTATGTTTTGTGCTGTGCGACAGATGCACATCACAAGGACACACATATAAAGACAAATGCTTTAATGTCGTAAATTTATTTCCTCAAGAGATTGCTTATTCTGAGACAAATTATAGACAAATGGTATCCCATTTTGACATTTCTTTTGCTTCTGACTGCGAATCCCTAAACCATAACAACGGGAATGACTGCAAAAGTGAGTTAAAGTACTTTGAAATCCAATTGTGAGACTAAACTGCGCTCACATTTAAATATAAAATATTCTCTTATTTACCAAAACTTTAGGAATAAATTGAAGAATAAATTCCAATCATTTGGATATTCAGTAGATTTCACGCCTTCTCTCAAATCTTATATTAAAGGCGAAGAATATTTTTCTTTATTGTGATCTCAAGAACTTCACACAAATCTCAGGCAATTGTCATCTGAAAGAATGGCTTTCCCTTTATGTGCGAACAAAATAGATATGAAGAGTCAAACGAGTGAGTAATGCAACCAATTTTGATGGAAAGTGTTCTTTAGTGGCCATAAAACCGATCAAATCGACTCTGAATAATGTGAGAAATGTATTGAATTCACGACATTTTTTTGCTATTTTTGACGCAATATCTTTTGACCATCTCTTCCACTGACTGTTTGTCTGGAATCGGAACAGATTTATGGCTCAACACTTGTCTCTCTTTCCTCTAATAACGCAAACACTATAGGAGTTTAGTCAAACGTTTGCCAATCAAATGGTATTATAATATAACACAAAGATATCAATCATTAGTTTCTGATCACAATTAAGACACGAATCGAGCAATCATTTTGTGCTGTTCTGTTAGAAGAGTCAGCACAGACTTGATTTAAGACGAGACAGGAATACATCACTTCTATGCGTATTATATTATAAGTGCAACGATTCGAGAGTATCGCCGGTCTATCACAAGACTATCACTAATAGGATGTTCGTTAAACTCAATCTGACTTTCAATCAAATGATATCCAAAACTAATTGCATTTCTCTCTCGACTGTTATCATACACTTCAATATAATGTGAAATAAATTAGATAATAGTTCTCTCCTTTATATGGCAAAGATATAGATATCAGTGATATCAGTCAGAATCATACCTTCCCTGAGGGGTCAGCCTTTTGTGTCTATTTCTGTTGAAACAAATTGAGACCACATTTCAGAAACAATCGGTTTCCCACTGCATATGAAAACAGAGTTTTTTGATTTATTTCAAAAATATTTTTTATTATTATTCAGAAAAACTCGAATTTTTTGATAAACTGAAACATTATTCAATCCATTACCTCCTTTGCCAACACAACCTCCCTCTCTGCGACAATCTATGGCACTGACATAACACAAATGTATGATATATTATGTAAAGATTTATACGAAAATTTCATTAAAAATGTTTTTCGATTTTTGTTTAATATTCGCACAGAATATACAGAATATTCTGTTCAACAGAAATAGAGAACAGGTCTTAAGGGAAGACTATGTTCATACTTATTGTGCACTTATTATAAATACATAATACAGTCTTCCATAGGAATGATATAATAATTATTTATTAAAATACATTTCACGGCTTTTCATCCAATAATAAACTAATTAAACATATCTTTAGATATATTTATGCATAAAAGTTGGGAAATGACGTAAGACTTGTCTATAAATTGAATTTTCGTTTAATATTTAATTTATATCTCAATATTTAGTTTAACCTAATTTTGTTGCAAAACATCTAATCCTTAGCGATGGCACTGACTCTGACTGTAATTCCATGAAAATTGAATGCTTTTTAACGAATAACTAAATAATCAATTCCTTTGAATAACAAAAATATGTTTTGCTTTCGAAAAATCCAAACAAAATATTTTTCAAAACTCAATTCAAAAGACAAGAAAAATAGACTTTTAAAAAGTTTTTACTTAAGACGAGATAACTTTAGACAACTTTTCAAGACATTGGTCAACACAACTGTGCAATGGACAGCCTTCAAATCCTTTAGAGAGTTGAAAAAAGTGAAAACATTTGAAAGATTGACTCGAATTCAGAGCATAAGAAAACATAAAACTTGTTTTTGAAAAGTATTTCTCAAAGAAGATTTCAGTCATCTGTGTTTGAACAGTGAACAGGAACATTCTTCGATAAATTTAAAGCGACATAAACAGTGTCAGTCCAAAAAACTTTGAGTTAATGCATTTGACATAAACATGCAACTTTTAAAATCCAAAAATCCCTTTATTTGTGGCTCAGTTTCAAGTCATATATCAATAGAGAGAATATCTTTTTTATTGGTGTTTATCACAATATTCTGTGCAATTTCCACATAAAATAGGGCTGAGCTCTCAGTCAATCATATTAATCGAGTAATTAAATAACTTGATATTAAAAATGGAGTCAAAGAATAATTGAAGACACAGTCAAAGCAAATAATAATTACTTTAATAGTTATTAGGAGTTATTCGTTAGGAAATTGAAGGTTAGAAAAAAAGTTTCATTAATTCCTTTAATAGAATTACTATCGAACGGAGCGACCGATCGATAGCCAGTCCATCACTAATGGTCTGGCTTTTCGTGTATAGACTGGTAATAGGCGTCTAATATCGGAATAAATACTGGCTTTCGATCGCAATTTTTACGACATTTTTTTCGATAAATATTTGATTTCTTATTAATTCTGATATTTCTCTACAAAAATATATTTGTTTTTGAGTTTACACTCCACTGAAACCGTTATTGGAATCAATAACTAACAAAAAATCGATTAAAACTAACTTTTGTATCAAAATATATAAAACAAATTAAAATGAAATGAATTTAACATAACTTACGGTTTCGCCGGAAAAATATTTGCTAACAACTGAAGGGAAAGCCTTTCCTTTTGAAGGCTTCAAGAAAAGCGGAAAATTAAAAGAAGTATTATTTGAGTGAAAAAAGGATTTTCGGAAAAAATACAAAAATTCTTAACTATTTCTTGAGATAACCACTGAATCGGAAATATTATGCTTCAAATGATCGATAAAAAACCAAACAAAACGGGAGTTCACTGAAAAAACATCAATTGTTTGGAAATTGATTTGCAATGAATTCACATCAAACTCAACAATCAGACTCTTTTCGCTCAGACCTAACACTCACTCTAATCTTAGGGACACATATTTGAAGAGCAAAACTCATATATTGTAAACCGTTTCTAATGTATTACACAATTTAGTCATTCTGTGTGTCAAAAGAACATCTGCAGCGACGGCACAGCATATGACAATAGGACAGACACTTTTACAAGTGTTCCCAATAATGAAAAATCTCACAAAGGATTGACTTTTCAATGGTTTGCCACAAAAAAAGAAGTTAATTATTCTCTAAAATTTCAAATGAAATGAATTTGAAGAATCTATTTTCAGTTGATTCACATTTTCATTAAAATAAATTTCATTTGATTTTTGTTTTGAAGTGCGAAACAAGTGCTGGAAATCTGTATTATTAATACTCTTTAATAAATAATAATCAGAGCATAAAGTGTTTTAAACATTTTGTGTGGTTTCGATTGAATCGATTAATGAACCGGATTATGACTTTTTCACGAAAACTCATGAATTCCTCGATATCTGACGTCATTAAGGATTCATTTTTAATTAATGTACAAATTATTACCAAATATGTGATGATTACACACATCTATAAATAGATTGGATGCTGAACAGTGAACTGTAATTTACAATCATGGTATTATATTTTATAGGTGATAATAAAGCCAAGAGCCTACAGCCCATGACTGCGACAATCTTCAACTTTGATGGCTTTCTAAAGAAATGGTTTGAAAACCTGGAGTAAGAAAAAGAAGATTTCAAATAAAAAATAAATTGGTGACCAACTCATTGGTAAGATGAGAAAGAGGGCCTTCCCCATTCTTCCCCATTCTTCTCCATTCTTGGTCAGATGCCTACAATTATTAGAGTCAGGGTATCATCAATAGAGTGAATGGTATCCTTTCCACTACTCTTTGAGCGACAGAACAGCGATTTAAACATTTTTATGACTTAAAAGCTTTCGAAGTAACAAAAAAAGTAAAAAGTGATCGAAAATCAATACCAAGAATAAGGTCTTTCAGCTTCAAATAAATTGCATTCTTCGGAATCAAAGAAGTGTTCAATAATTCAATATTTATTGTCATCTGAGAGACAATAAATTTTTTATTTAGATTTATTGATATCTCACCAAAACTAGTGATTCATTTATAACAAGAAATTTCTCGCTATTTGTGAACAATTTTCAAGAAAAGGGTATAAAAGAAAAGCTCAGAAAAATCTATCAATAGTTTCAGTGAAAGAGTTTTTGTAATCAAATAGTTTTTGTGATATTTTATTACCAAAACTCACGAAAAGAGAAAACTATTTAAACGTATTTTTATCTCTAATTTAATGGCTTTCAAACGATATTTTTATTTTAATTTAAATTTAAGTAATATTTTATTCAATTCTCCGAATGACTGATAATTTCGATCGATTTAAATGTCATCCTTTTAAAGTAATTCCCAATTATTGGGTGGTCTGAGTAATTATCTATACTTCTACTGTGTATTTATGGATTTTAGAATTTTTATCTAGTATATAATTTGCATATAAATCAATTTGTTTTGATATTAAGGTTTGATTTATGCCATTTGTAGACAATTATGGCTTTTAATGGACCAAAAATAGCTATTCTTGTGAACAGCTTTTCGATTGCAATTCTGATTAGAATAAGGTATACCAATTATCTTGTTCAAAATGTCTATAAATTATAACCGCCTTCATCTCTAGAGCAAGTTAAAATTGGTTTCAAATAGATTTAATCCATTAAACCTAAGTTTCATTCATCAAAATGACAGAATATTCTGTTCAAATGATGGCTACAGAATATATTCAGAATCTATTCAATACTATCGCACAGTCATATACATGTATAGCTGTGAATTACTCGGAGGACTTTATTTGAATGTTCATAGACTCAAAAGGAAATAAATTCAGTATTTTCCCCAAAAATCTAATAAATTATTGCCCAAAATCACAATTTTCTGGACTATAATAGAGTAACGAAAGCATAAAATATTTGAATTATGAAAAAATATATAAAAAATATTCTCCAATTTTATGATTTCAAGTCTCGGAGACTCTTATCTAATGTTGAAATATTTTTACGAAAAAGGGTCTAATGTTTGGGGAATTCCTCCTAAAAGTGAATAAATTTTAGAACAAAAAGATTTTTCTCGAAACAAAACATCAAATTTTAATTACTATTCACTCATAACTTGAATTGAATTTATTATTTTGCTGAATAACAAAGATTAATCTATTATTAAAGATAGTATATTCTGGTTTATATCCTGGTTTGTATTATTCATCATGCTAACACAGCATCATTTTTCATATTTTGTGATTCTGATCGAAAGAAAGGGGGCAATGCCGGCAATGAGTGCTCACCTCTAATGACAAGGAGTTAGTTTCTGATTTATAAGCAGCCGCTAAGTAAGTCTCATTTTTCTGATTTCAGTGAATTACCATGGGGAGTTACTGCCTCTATACTGAGTAGGCTGACCAGATCTACTTGATTATCAAGTATTTTACTTGATTTTAGCGAATTTTCATGATACTTGATGATG
>JAQIXD010001954.1:0-12294 GCA_034699985.1 Minunthozetes semirufus | reverse complement strand
ATCCCTAAGAAGAAGACAATTATGAGGCCAACACCGGACCAAAATACATTAGGCGATCCTCTAATAAAATCGTTGGCTTTAAATGACAGAGTGATTAGAGATATCATTAACACTAAGATAGCAAAAAGGGCACAAAGAAGTTTGATCTTATTCTTTAGACAATAGTAGGCAAGCATTTGTTGCCTTTCAACGATGTCAACCAAATCTCGAATGTTTCTGTACTTTGTTTTACAAATCGAACACTTATTTGAATTGGTTTTCAATAACCATTCTCTGAGACAATTCGGATGATAATACTTAAGATGACCTTTGCATCGACAGGGACGGATCAGATTATCGCGTTTATCTCTTTTGGGACACAAAGCGCACTCACATTCGTAACCGATTACACTTTGATAATCAATTGGATTCATAACTACTGATTGTCTTATAATTCAAACTTTGTTTAGACTGAATTCAAAGTTTGAATTTGAAGTTTGAATTTCAAATTCAAGTTTTTGTTAATAACTTTTCGATTGAAAAATAGTTTCACGCGATTAATGCAAATCACAAATATTAAAGGCATTAAACTGCAGTCTGAAACACATACTCAGGTCATCCCTCATCTGCCTTTCCTACGAAACTAATATGTAATAAATGTGTTTTAGGGCCACAATTGGCGTTCATTAATATTTGGTCTGAAAAAGTAATAGTCTTGGAATATATGGCTTAGAAATGAGAAATGCGATCACTTTTACAATTCCCCGGACAGGCATTGAATAACAAGGGTATGACCAGAAACGCCATTTGTTTGGCCAGTGATGCATAACTTGTAATCGTTTGATGGTTACGGCAATACAACAACAGCACAATAAGAGATAAATGCATTGCTTCTGGAAATTAGAGGACCAAGAATTTATCGAAAAAAGTGAGACCTATTCTCCCTCTCCCTCTGTCTTTGGGAAGGGGAGGGGAACGACAGTCTTCTCTAATGGCTATCGATGTTTGACGAATTGAACGCTTCAAAAGATAAGACAAACATATTCTTATAGTAAACTCAATACTGGAATCATTGGTTCGGAGCCATTGAAAGTCAAAGTAAGGGTTCGTTAGACCAGAAAATCCAATTTAGAGGAATATTTTTGAGGGACCGGACTCTACGTCTATGGCTGTCAGGTATAACTCGAATTGAAAGCCAATCCAAAGCCCACCACAACATTGACATTCACTAACGTGTAGTTACTGTCAATCGAAGTTAGGGTGAGGTCACCGGCGCTTACAATTGATATACATCTCTGAGTGACTTAGCCTTCAATGCCAGTCATCCAGAGTTAGGAGAAATTCAAATCAATTTTATTGTTTTATTCAAATAAATGGAAGCGTTTTAACTCAGGTTCTGTTGTCTGAAAGGACTGGTATGAGGACTGGTATGAGGACTGGTATGAAGAAAAATAACTTCGAGTCAAACATTATTTGCAGTCGAAATAAATTTCAAACTCAATCTGCAAAAGTCGGGAATAAATCAAACATTTGAAGCGACTTTTCAGCACAGAATAGCACAGAATGGCATTTAAATAGTGATTCTTTAGCGATAAATTTGAAACCAATTACACTACTGTTCCTCAACTGTGCCTCAAATTCACTTATTTATTGAGTAAAAAACATTACAATAAATAAATCATTGAATAACAACATTAACTTCTAATCCAAAACTCTTCTAAGACTTTTTGCACAGACATTCAGAGGGCAGACATCAAACAAATTGTTCTGAAAATTGATTTAAATTTGAATAAACATAAAAAACTGGAAATCTTTTTACAGGAGTTTAAGTAAATAAAAACCAATTTCGAGATGAAATTCAACGAAGAATTCAATAAATCTTTTAATGAATTCCAGAAGAGAAGAGTTTTATAAAGAATTTTAAACAAAATAAACTCATTTCCTAAACAACTAATCATTTGAAATGAGTTAACATTACGTTTAAAATCTGCCAAAAATCTCAAACCGCTATCCATTACATGCCATCCGTTTCTTTTAGGGAAGGGATCCGCCACTTGTTTTCCGTTTCTTTGAGCTCAGAGTAGTTTTTAGTTAAGCTTTTCTACTCTGGAATTATCTCTAATCAGAATTACACATAAAAATACAATTGGGTTTCAAACGAGAAAAATATCGGACATAAAAGGAAAGCCAGTCTTAAAGGAGGAGAGATTAGAGCCGAGAGGTTATATAAAAATAATAAAAATGATGGTTTCATCGTTTCACGAGACAACTGATCCCTAATTTATCTGTCTTTCGCTGTCTTCAAGTGTGACTCTTCCACTATTAAAGCCCCAGAACTGGAAGAATGAGTAGAGAAGAGACAAAAAGTAAATACTCTTTTATTTTCGGTCATATATTTTGAAGCAATTTCTCTCTCTTTGACTCACAGACAGACTACAGATAAGTGACACAGCCTTAGACACAGCCTTCCCATGGCATCCAGTTTGTCAGCAAATGCAACACTCAATGGGAGGACCAAGAAGTCACTCCAAATTGAGTCACTCCATCCCCAACATTATTACAGAGAAAAACTCAATTGTGTCGGGAAATCCACTTTTGACACAAACATAACTTGTGCTCAAAGGCTTTAGCGCCGACTTTTCTGATAGCAAACCCATAACTGGCAGCCCCTTGACTGTCCCCATCTCTTAACTAAGAGGAGAGCACAGGAATAAAGTGAGTGCATAAGCAAACCGAGCAGAAAGAATTAAAGTGATATCACATCCAAAATAGTGTATTAGCCATCAGTTAGAGCACAGAATAGCACAGCCCTTAATACTAATGTAAAATTTCTCTCTCATCTTCTCCCAGTCTTTACTCTTATTCCGTTCATTTAATTCGCATTTCTTCTTCTTCGGAGAAAAAACAGTCAAAAACATAACATCTTTTTTCTACTCCAGAAGAATAAGTGACTCTTTCTGGTGATAAATAGCCAAAAGCTGTTCCCATATATAAACACACTTTGAAGTGAAAACACAGACCAAAAAGCCAGACATCGCTAATGAAACTCAGATCTAATGAACAGTTTTTTTCTTATTTATCCTCAACTTCTCAGTTGTTGTGAAGAAGACCACGAAGTAGTGAATCAAAAAAGAAAAGGTAACGACTTCTCAGACAATACCGTATTGTTTGGTATTATCTCTAATATATCTCAATAAACATTATGTGTGAGCGACTCATCTCAGGTCATAATCTGTTAGTTTTATTATACAAAACAATAATAGTATATATTTTACGCCTTTAAATAACAGGCTTCAAACAAAAGAGAAAGAAATATCTATTCTGTGCTATTATTCTGTGCCGAAAGATTGCAATTCTTTAGAATTACTCGTCTCTCACACTCGTTATGAAGACATTTGGCACATCCATTGCATACCATTCCTGTCGTTTGCCTCTAAATTCCCAAAGTATTTATTCAAATACAGTATTATTTAAATAATTCAAAATATTATTTCAGGTTTCGCTTAATATTTGAGACCAACATTAGGAATGACATGAATTTTGATACTCTTTTGAAATTATATGAGAACACGAAATATGCATTTCTTGGGATTATATTCCTTCCCTTTCCTTCAGTTGAGTTCTTATGTCTTTTATATCTCGTTTTGCTTATAATTAAAGTCATATTAATTCAAAATTTATTACATTTTTTTCTATGAAATTAAAATACAAACCAAAAAATTGGGGACAGAATAGTACTGAAAGGGAATCTATTTTTCACGTCTGAATTAATGAATGAATTATTCATTTCTCATGTCTTTCCAAATGCTATCGATTTTATTGTAATAACTGTCAGATTACAGGTCATTGACATTAAAAAATATATTTTTCTAATGTTTGCCGCAAATTAAGACAAATAAGTTGTGCTGTAAATACATATGTAATGGAAAACTGATTTTTCAGAGCTCATGGAAAGGGAGGGAAAACCTTTATTAAGGCTATTGTCTCTCAGATGAGGAGTAAATCAAAAAACATGTCGACCGAGAAAGGCATACATCCAGAGCTCAAATGGGATTTAAGTTCGCATATAATGTAGAGCACAGCACAACAGCACAATGATATTCAACCAAACATTTGATCTGCTCTCCAATAGTTGTTGTGTTTATGTTGTGCAGCACAGCATAATCCAGCGCCATGTCCAAGGTAACACAAACAAACGGCCAAATGAACCTGACATCAATCTAATGAGCGCACAGACTCGTCAAAGTCAGTGATAAACCCATTGAACATAATCTAAATATAGATGGCTATTGAAGATCACCCCCTGGCTATTGCCATCAATAAGAAAGGGAATGTACACAAAACAGAGAAAACATGGACTGACAGAACAGAATACACACAATTCAAACAACTTTAGGGACAGACAGACAGAAAGAGGAAAAGTTTTTCGGCACAAAACTTCACTGAATAGCACGATATGCCTAATGTAAAGACTGATTTACAGGAGCAAAGTTCTCCTGCAAATTGTGTCCAACGCCTCGATATGGCGTGACTTCAATGAATAGACTGTTTCCCAGTGAAAAAACATGAAATGAACTCAATTGACCAGTTATTCAGCTGTTCCTCCAATGTTTGCTGGCTTTGAAACCACTATTTTTCATACAAATTTTCCCTCTGCTCTCTCATACAATTCGGGGTCTATTTTCTACTATTTTATTCAATTTACTTCTCTCTCTGAATTCAATTTGTCTTTTATTATAAAGAAAGGAAAGGAATGTCTGAATGTTTGGGCGAAAATTGGTCTCAAAAAATTGTGACTCATTTTTGGATATTATTTTCCAATTAATCAAATGATCGATAATATCATCAGAAGATAGTGATTATCATTCCTGTCCGCCTACCTGTTCCAATCACGAACCTATTGATTAATAATTAAGGCCAAAAAAACGTCGAGATAATTGTTGGCGTTTATAACATTATGAAAAGTTTTAGTCCCAAAAGGAACGGAATAATAAAATATTCAGAAATTGTGTGCAAATTATAGCATAAGATATGAGAAAAGTGCGAAAAATTTATAATTTATTCGAAGGAATACATAATGTTTTCAAAGAGTAAATTATGGAAAAAAAAGTTTCTTAAGGAAGAAGAAGATGAAAATGGGATCTAATAAAATGTATGAAGAATTTCTCGGATACTTTCCCTCTCAGGAATACCTTTAATACAATAAAAGCGGAGAAATATATAAGTTTTTAAAAATTCAGAACAAAAGCCCTAAGAATTGAGTTAAGAATTTACTCCTATTTGAGTGAAAAAGAAAATCAAAATAAGAGTAAATTTACTTAATTTTCATACAAAATATATTCAAAAATAATATCAAAAGAAAGAGAAAATTGTGTCTAAAAATGGTATAATTCATGGCGTGATTTCAACTATAAATTGCGTGATCTATCAAACTATGCAAAGATTGGGCCCTAATCTCAGCTAAACTAATGTATGCCTATGACTGCCATCCCCTCCAAAGCAAAGATCAACTCTGAAGAAGAAGTACTGAAGAATAACTTGAAAAGTGAGAGCAAGAGTACAGAGTTAAAGGAGAGGCTGATGTTCTCACAACACAATTCTTGTGTTAAACTAATGAGTGCTTTCTTGAGAGGAGAGCACGCATTCAGAATAAATGAGATCCAAATGCAATGCTTTTGAATCACAGATTTCATTCTTATTCTATGCTCTTAGTAGTAGTACAGCCTTTCTTATACTTCTTGTATATTATATACCCGAGGATTATGTCTGAAAGAATGAGTTCAATACTTATTGCTTTTCTGTCATTCCTATGGCTATGGTTTTCCAATGAAGAGTAAAAAACAATTTTTCAAACGCTCTGTGCTCTGATGTCAAACCCAACGATATAAAGGAAAATAACTTTATGGCCAAAAGTCTGGCGACGGTATACGACCAGAAAAAAATGAACACAAAAATTGAGTAAAATATTGTGACTCAGAAATGAGATGTCGGCCCCAATATGTGGCACAGACTGAAAGAACAATAATTGATGTTATTGTAAGACCATTTGCTGTCAAACTTAAATAAATGCTAATATATGTGAATAAATGTTTTCGATAGACTATTGGTATATATTTCCAGTAAGAAAAGGCTTGTCGTTCATGTAGTGTGTTATGTGTCGCTCAGCACAACAGCACAAGAATAACAGCAAGAATAGAGTGTTTCGTACGGATGCTGTCATATGTCAAATATGTGTATAAAATATTTGCATTCAATGTATGGCAACGAATGGCAACAATCGATGTAAACCCCATTTGAACAGATTATTTGATACGAAAGTCATATATATTTTTCCGAATCAATTGAATACTGATTTAGAAAAATGGATTCAAAAAGAGTTGAATTGAAAATAAAGTCGAAAAATATATTTATAAATATATCAAAAGTCGTGATTCAAATGCTTTTATATACGAAAGAAATGTTAAGACATTTCTTTGATTCCGAATTTAAATCAAAGGAAAGGGTAAATAAAAAATTTGTTTACTCATCAAAAGAAGGTGTTTTAATTGTCTGCTAATGTGAAAAACCAATTGAGATGATCCACAAAAACTCAAATAAGATAAGAAACAATTTTTCAAAAAACGAATTCAAGTGAAGAGTAAAAGCAAAACTTATTTTAAACATTTGAAAAGCACTCGAAATAAATAAGACTCAGTTTTTATATAACATTATATAAGAGTAGAGAAAAAATTAAAAATCTTTTTCACTAAACCCACACTAAATACTACTTTAAAAATCCAATATTCCTCACAAACTCTTAAGAGTCTTCTTATTCAGTGATGTCTTAAGAAGAATAAGAAGAAGAGAAGAGAAAGAGTGAGAAAATGAGAACTATTTTTGTGATAAATAGAGTGGAAACGAGAATTGGAAACAAACAAATATTATCAGGAGATTTGTGCTGACGAAAGGAATAGGCGAGAGCACAGTTTTATACTCCAGCCCTCAACAAAATACTACTAAAGAAATAACACAAAATCAATTCCCTCTGAATTGAAACATAGATTTATCGGAAAAAGTAGTTTTGTTTTAAAACGAAATTTCGTTTAGTTTTTGTCGAAACAAAACACAATTATATGCAAAACTCAGCGAATAAATCATTTGAGAGAAGAGTAGAGAAGATCTTAAAAGCATTTGTAACTAATTATTCAAACAAATGGTCGATACCAGGGATGGTCAAAGGGGAGCCCTAAACAGGCATAACCACTCAAATTGAGATCGAGATGATGGAGAGTCTCTTTTTCAAAGATCAGTTTAGTACTTATGCCTTGAGATAAGTGGTTTATTGATGAGTTAGGGCTCAGATCCGCCATTTAATCATCGATTATACCCCCTGGAGTTAGAAGGATTGGCCAGACTGGCCATCCCCGACCTAAAAGATATGAACAGCTCAGACATAATCAACGATTTTCTCTAATACTTGTTCGGAGAAAATGAAAAATATTTTTGTTTCCCAAAAATGCTTTTCTGTATCGAAAGTACAGTTATCTTCGATCTGAGAGTAGGCTTTCCATTAATGACAGAACAAAACGCCATAATTATTGTCTGCAAAGTTTGGATGTGCTCTATCATGTAAAGAGCTTAGTGTTGTGAGGCAGATGTCTGTCCCATTGACTCAGTCAGATAAGGCAAAGGAATACCTAATTTCTTATTCATAAAACTTTTTGTTTCATTGCTGTCAACAGACGTATAATTTAAACCAATTTTGATCCAAAAACTAAATAACGTCGAAAACAGTGTATAATTTTGGTCACAAATTATCTATATTTTTGTCTATTATTCAAATGATTTGATGTTTTTTTCACTAATGATTCAAATGAGAGACCATTTGATGAATTAGTCCAACAAAACAATCAGCAAAAAAGCCAATGATTTTAATGATTTTAAATCGCGATAAATAAAAAGCGGAATTAGATCGACGACTGGTCTGTCATCTGCGCACAAATTGCAGGATAATTATGCAAATGAATCAGTTTTTGGTAAAATTGCAAATCAAATCAACACTACATGTGTTCAGAGTTTTGAAAAGATTGCTATAATTATCGCAAAAATAATTACATTTCTCTCAAAGTTTTTATCAATTTTTCTGAAATTCAATTTTGTTTTCAAAGATTTGTATCAAAAAACTTTTTTTGTTACACAAAAAACACAATTAAAAAGGAAAACATCGGACCATATGCTGTGCAAAAATGCAGGTTTAATCAGATTCTGATCTTTTAAATCGAATCAATTCGAGAACTACTTCGAGAGCCATAAAAATGTTTACAAAAATCCACTCAAAAATAGTAATCAATTATTCAAATGATTTATAATTCAAAATTTGAATAAATTATTGAATGAAATAAAAAAAGATAAAAATTATTTCTCTGAAGACTCACCAGAGTTATCCAATTTCCTGGAGAAATGATTCGTTGAATTCTGAGCCAAAGTTTGGAAGTTTTCGTAGAACAAGATCACAGTAAAAGTCTCTTAATATTCGGTTAAAGTCTTATTTCGATTAAAGTATTCTTCGACTTCGAGAAAGATATCTGATTTTCGTTATCAGTTTACGGACTCTTCTCTCACTTATTGTCTCTTTGTATGGATTTTCACTTCAGATGACAGACAAATGTTTTGCCAAAAGAATAATTCATGAATTAATGGCTGTGCGATATTGTGTCCATAATAGAGGACAGTGTGACTGACATTCCTTTCTTGTCTGTGAGTGTCTGTTGAGATGAGTGTCTCTGGAATAAGGAAAACATAAGAATAAGAATAAGTCTCAATCATTACATTTATTCTGTGCCTAAAATAAGAGCGCAGGTCAGGGATAGGAAATGAAAATGTGTGACATGGGATTCGGGGAATTTCAATACCATCAGAGGCGAGCGCTCAGACCAGTGCTAAAAGCGAGAGGAATGCCATAGGAATGACATTCTCTCCGACAAAAACTAATAACAGACAAGAAATACATGAAAAAAGAGTGAAAATATTTTGGACCCAAAACTAAAAGAGATTATTATAATTTGCTCACACAAAAGGACAGGGATGTGATCACAGGGACAGCACATTTTGTTTGGCACTCATTTCGAGCTACAAATTCAATGGCATTCAATTGAATGTCTGAATTGACTGCACTTTCTTCGGAGCATTAGTTGTGTGAACAGCAAAACGAGTGCCAAATAATAAATAAAAGTTAGTATTAGTGGCACTTCATGTGCTCCCACATCAACAGTATGTCCGATCCAATTAAGTAAACTTCTTTGCCAGTCGTTAATGACAGGCCAGACCCGTGTTTATAAAATGTGGTGATTGTCTGTGCGCTCGGAATACCAGTGGCCACTGTTTTGTTGGCCTCAATTGCCTAAAGCCGACCAACCGATAGCACATTAAATGAAAAAAGCTAACTGTGCTCTCAACTCAAGAATAATATATACACTACGTTACTGGTGGCACAACATAATAGGAAAACCAAATATAAATAGCCCTTCCATTTGCTTACAATCATCGCAAGACTGGCCGACCGTAAGAATTAAGGCCAGACTTATTGCCCACAAAAACCAATTGACAGAAGAATAGGAAACGAATGAGAAATAGATATAAAAGAGGAGAAGAAAAAACAGTTTCATCTCATATATGGCTCTAAACCTATTCCTCGACTATTAGTGTATTGTTTTTGCAATAGATTGGGTATGCCTTGAGTTTGGCATCTCATACGACCATAAGATATATCCGATGATATATTGGTATCAATATTGGGTCAAAACAATGGCCGACAAATCGGATCCACATCTATATTACAAAAGCAAATGAGATTCTGATTCAATTATGACAAACAATGGCTAATAAATTATAAGCAAAGAAATTCAATTTGGATCAACATTTTTCTGGAGTCAAACGCACAGCCAGAGCACAGGCCAGAGCACTGGTAGACAATGTGAGGAGCAGTGGAATGATAGTCGACAACAACGAGAAATTGGTCTCAAATAAAAGGCATAAAATATCAGATGAAATGAGGCGAAAGAGAAGAAGACTGAGCACCAGAGGAGACGACGAATACAAGAGCCAAATGTCGGACAAAATTACAGACAATTTTCAGATCAAAATCAAAGAATAAATTTAAACGAAATGTGTTTTTAAAATTCAAACATTGCGTGCGTTAAGACATCGGAATCAGTTTTTTACGTGAAATCAAACTTTTTCTTCGCTTTATTAGACAAATACCATCGAAGAAGAAGAAGAGGAAAAGTTTTCACTCAATACTCGTCCCCTAAAAACAAAGTTAGAGATATTCTCGACGTTGGGTTTCATCAATCAAAAGATAGCACTGGAATAGGCGATGGAATATACTCTTGCAATATATCTATGCCGTGTATATACGTGTGCTTTTGGCACTACTCGTGCAATAGTGTACTCTTCTTAGCCATCAGTGGAAGTACTCCATCACTTCATGCGTACCACTGATATAACCAGTGAAACGCGAAAATCTAATACCAGAGCAATAGCCAGAGCGCCAGTAATTTTCTGTGAGCAACGGTATGACCGATAATGTATTTCCAGTCCCAAAAGCCTTATTCCTATTACTTTCGGGAAATGTATATCCAATTTATGGATTGGTTTTTATTCCCGAAATTTTTACACAACAGTGCGGAACAGTCCGGAAAGGAGTCGCAAAACTAAAATTATAAATACATTGAATTTATAGAAATTTTTTATGGATTTCTGGAATTAGAGCTCAGAATAAATTTAATGGAAGTTCTGCCGATACAGAGGGACAGGCAGTAAAAACTGGACGACAAAATGATAGCTCACAAATGCATAATAATTTTTAGTTCTGCTCATTCTTCTGTGGTATTAGAGATATGGCTATGAATACTGTGTGCTCTGCCCTCACTTATGGCCATAGATTTCGATTTTCATATTCCATAATAAGGGGCACAGAATAAGAGAGGACTGGAATTGAAGTAACATTTGCTAAAAGCACTGCTTTTTATAATACGGTAAGAGTTAGTAGTTTTACGATTACTAACACCGAGTGAACAGTTCGTGTCGGGAGTATTGCAATCACGTTATTTACCTCTTGGGATCAATGATCGAATCGCACCAACAGCTAAGACTCTGTGCCATTGGAGAGGGAGGGAAGGAGAGAGCAAGAGAGAGGCAATGAATTTGGTCTCTTTTCAATTGGCGTTATTGTGTAGGCCTTTCTCTCTAATCAATCAAATGCCTGAAGAATGCAATTCAGTGGCAATTCTGTAGCAATAAGTTTAGCGCCAATTACTCATTGCTTTTCTGATTCATTCTGTGCTATTCTGTGCTCTTATGAGACAAAAACATATATTATTTGGAAGTTATTGCGAAGAGAATACTCCTATCAATGAATTGAGCGAAAACTTAATACTAATCAAAATTAATAGACAGACAGGACTTCCTCTGAGTTACTCAAAAGAGAGCCAAAACTCCATTCAAAAGGCATTCATACAAAACCGGAAAAATTTATTCAAAAGAAGAATAACTTATATTTAGCTTTAAATTCTTGGTCTCTAATATGTAATCATACAAATAGGTTCTTGTAATCCATTACACAGTAGTTTGGGTCTGTTAGGTCCGGGCTCAGGCCTCCCCTCAGATTAAATAACACAATAATTAATAGTTATATAAAAACTTCTCATTTGATTCGAGAGATTCTTTTCGTCTATAATTTGATTCAATAATTAGACACTAATTTATCAGATTTTGATTAATCAGTTCATCAGAAACATTCTTTTCGTATGAAAACTATTCGGATACTATTATGATATTATTGATCGGAATACCAGTGCAAAAATGGATTAATACCAACCGTGCATTCAATAAGATTATTATCTATCATAAGGTTAGCAGCAAATTATCATTTAATTTAATGGATTGACTCAAATAAATAATATTATTTTTCGGGGGCACAGAATAGACAGTCTTTCCTCTACTCATTCAATAAATGAGATGTAATTATCGCCAAACAAAAACCGTATGCCTTTCCAGCCTTCAGATCAGATATCATTTGCTGACAGCTATTCAATAAAGCCATACATAAAGTCATAGAAAAACAAATATTATGGCAAATATGGCATTCATTACATGTTTTGTTAGCAATACCTGAGCACAGACTCAAAAAACTAGTGCTTATAATTTCTATCTCTAATACATTGACTCTGATTCCTATGACATCTCAATGCGTGAGTCGAGTCCATCAAAATATAAATTCGTGCTTTCATTCAATTACATCCCTCTCCCTGGTCTCTCTCTCTCTCTCTCTCTCTC
>JAQIXD010001953.1:0-12311 GCA_034699985.1 Minunthozetes semirufus | reverse complement strand
TTGAATCAAAATTAATTTGTTTGCAATCAATTCAATTCTTAAGGATTTGTTTTGTTTGATAATAACATTGAATATATCATAAACTAAAAGATGTTTCTTAAGTTTATTGTCGGCCAACACATTCTCTAATCATTATTTAACGATCAATTTCTTCACTAATGGCTAGGTTCTTTGGAAAAAACCTTCAGTTGATCCCACATTTGACACCACAAACCTATTAAGTTTTATGAAATCATTAGAATCTTTCAAAAATATTTTAGTATTCAAACTCGAGTTTTAGTGAAATTCGATAAAATCATCATTGATTTAGTCTAACATATAATTAACAAAATGACTGAATGTCTTAAATAGTAATTTATTTTCGATTTTCATTCGACATTCATTCGTCAAAATGTTGTTTTACATAAAAACTAATCGATTTTATCAAATATTTTCCTCGAAGTCTAATAAGTTTTAAAATATTAATATTAAATATTTTTAATAATTATTTTGTGAATTTCGTTGACATAAACTTGAAAATAAAGTTTACAGATTAAACCAAAAGTCTATTAAATAGACTCTACTGCTGCAACTTTTCAACATTCAACATTCAACATAGTACGAATAAATTTAATTTAATTTTTTTAAAAATGTTTTTGATCAGTTGGTTCTCTATTAAATTGATTGATAGTAAGTTTCGGAAATATTATGTAAATCTATTTCAAATGGTTTTATTTATTTATGACCGCAAATTATAAATTAAGATTTAGATTAAAATTGAGACAATTTTAAGATAATTTTAATGCAAATTCCAATTAAGTATAGATTACTCCAAAGAGTAGAAAAGAGTATAATTTGTATTTTGTGTTTTATTTCTCGATTTTCTATTTTAGAGTTAAAAAGATTTTTGAAAAACAATTTCGTTTGAGTTTTCGGTCGAAAATAGAAAAGTTGTGATTATTTTTAACATCGAAATGAAAATCGATTTTTACTTCAGAAAAGTGATAATTTTTATAATCGAAAGTTTAGGACATATTGTAATGTATTTTAAAATATATTTTAAATTGCATTTTAATATTCGAGCCCTTAAGGGAAGTCATGAGAACTGGAAGTCTTTGTAAGTATTGCTTCAACTATTTGTTGAGCCGATTGTCTGCTTCTAACGCTTCGGTGAACCAAAGATATGAACTTTTAATTAGTAATTCCTGAGAGTATGTAATGAATACGTCAAACATCAAACAAAAAGACTTATTATTTGCAGATTATTTGACAGAAGTGAGGCTTCAAAAGATTTTGAAGCTATGGATGAAAGGTTAATATACAGGGATAGGTGCGCTGTTGCACAGGTGGGACTGGCTTGGAACCAACGCCTCATACAGAGACAGGTAGACAAGAGGTAACAATAGATGAATAGATGGCGAACGAGAGAACAGATGGGCTGTAAGACCATTGCAGTCAATGCACACAATATTATTGTATAACTCGAGTCCATTGCATTCGGAATAAGTTTTTCATTTTGGGATTTGTTTGTGAAACTGTTTGTATGTTTAGTCAGCTTTTGTTTGTTTGGCACTACATTTGGATCACTTCTCAAACTCTCCATTCGAGTTATTACTTAATCCATTACTTAAACCAAAAATTTATATCGAATTTCATAATTAATGATTCGATAGAAACAAATCTGATATAAAGTTTTATTCAAATGTCAATCAGTAATACTTTTGTGATTTATTTCTCTGTTTTATTGAAATCATTAGTCATTTAACAGTTTTTTGAAAGCTTTGCCTCGAATTTCAATTTCTTATCTGAAGTGAAACTTATTATTAATTCTGAAGACTCGATAAGAAGTTTATTTCAAACCAATAGAAAAATATTTCGAAATTGTGTTGACTTTTAAAATATTAGTTAAACTCAAAGCTTATCGTTTGATACCAGAGTTACTAACTTTTCAACTGATATATTAATAATACAGTAATTCTGTTGACTCTTCACTCGAATATAAAATAGTGATAATTAAGGAAATTATAATTTGAAATCTTATATAATATATAAATATATAATAAATATTTTTATTCGATTCAAATAATTACTAATAAGTATTGATTTCATTGATTTCATTGATTTCATTGATTTCATTGATTTCATGGTTATATCCGTCAAGTTCTCCAAATTCATTTGAAACATATCAGCAAAAGTGGAATTGAGTTCAATCAAGCATTGGTTGATTGAAATATTCTGTGTTGGAGTACAGCTACCATACATATACTCATATACTCTTATATACCCTTATATTCCTGTAACTGATATCCTGACAGAAAATGTTTGAAGACTCGAATATCATTGAAAACATTGATCGCAAACGACAATCAATAAATAGGTGCGAATCACAGGATATCTGTTCCCCGCCTTGGATTCAGGACTTGATTTGTAGCAAAAAAGAGAAATTGGTTGATATCGTCAACTCTGCCAACTCTAGTGATGAGTCGCAAACACTGTTTGAGATCAAGTCTGAGACGTTTGCAAACTCTTATGTAAAGGAGTCGCTGACGAGTAGTGAACTAAACATCTCTTATATTTCATCAAAATCTGGTTCGACGAGTATAGGTAGCACTAGTACTAGTCCTCAAAACAGTCCTTCTGTCAGTCTTCCCAATGCAGTCGCTCAGGCGTTGAATGAGTGCCAGAGTTGCCATTCCTGCCAGCACTTGCAGAGAGACGTGCCGTCCCAATGCGATCGTGAATCTGGTTTTCATATTAAGACTGAGGCTAAGGCTGTTCACCTCCACAGCGCTGGTAGTCGTGTAAATGTCCCGATTGTGAGATCCGTTAGTTCCTCAGTCATAACCGGTCGGCCCTTCAGTGGTTGTGGTAGTCGTTGCATAGTTAGTACCACTTGTTGTGTCGACTCTTGTTTAGAACGTCTACAAAGTCTTTCAAAAAGTGCTTCCATTTGTGAGTTCGTATCGAATGACTCGACGAATGACTCGACAAACGATTACAAATACCATCAAAACTCTAATACTGTTCACCACAAGTCCTCCACTTCAAGAGTCAATGATTCAAATAGTGAACAACAAATAACTCCTGGACTTGTGGCCCAACGAAAAATTGAAATTCTTCAGAGACAAGTGAGTGAGTCGTCGTTTTTCGCCCACTCCTGTCTTATATGCGGCAAAACTAATCAATATCTGAATAATGAAATTCTTTTGAATAATATATTAAAACAAAAAATGATTTCTGAAAAAAATAAAGACAAAAGTGAATACAACGACAGGAACGCCACTGAAAAGAACGGACATCAATACGAAGAAATCATGGATTACAAGAGAAGTCCTTTAGTAAACACCTGTGAAAAACATTGCAAACTAACGAACGGAGTGGAAAGCAAGGACAGGGATGACGAATACGAGCTAAGGTATGGGCCAGGAATTGTTAATAAGTTAAAGCATAAGTTTATGAGTATATCAGTCCAATCATCACAACAGTCCTCTAACTATAAACTTAAGCGGTGTTCGAGCCTTGAAAATATTTTGGTCGACTTTCGTCACAATCAGACACAACATTCACTTCCATCACATCTGAGCCGTAATAGTCCTTCAGAACAAACCAATGATTTATTAATGCCTTTATTGGGGAAAAAGGGCACAAACGGCACAATTAACGTCAGGTCGATTACTGACGCAGGAAACCGATCAAACGGAAGCCAACTGTCGCACAGGCTTTATATCCAACACCACAACAACAAAAACTTATACAACAGTAAGTCTTCAGCAATCGTTCCTCTAATCAAAAGAGCAAAAAGTATGGAAACTTTACTCTTACAAAGTGATGACAAACAAAGAGACACAGATCGAGAAGGGATCAACTCTGGCTTTAATCAAAGTTTATCTAAAAGGGAAACATTGGAAACACCTCTTTCTAATCGCAAAAATGATTTACGAGTGAATCCAATGAATGACAGTATTTTGATTTCTGACAAAACTCATAGTCATAAGAGTGATATCAGTGCGAACACAGTTCTGAGTCAGACCAACACCAAAATGAAAAGTGTCAGTCATTTGAGTGGTATTACAGATGAACTGCCAAAACCCGATACAGTCAAGACATACAAACGAATCTTCGAACCAACGGGTGCTAAGACTTCTCCAGAAAGTAGTAAATCAATTGTCAGTAATAATGTTAATAACAAATCAAATCCGAAGAATAATTATAAGAAGAGTCAACCGAATGGAAGCTCCAGTACTGCAAATGTTAAGAGAAAACCACCTGTTTTGAGAGCTACCAATAAGAGCGTTGCTCTCAAGACTCAAACTCCTGTCAATTCTTCTTCAGCCATCAAATCTCAATCACCACTGCCTCAAGTGATTGAATCTATTCCATCTCCTACTGTTCGGTCAACTGTTCCATCACTTGTGGGACAGAATGATAAGAATAACAATAATAGCAGTGATATTAACAAAAGTGCCAATCAATCCAATACCACATCCAATACAACGGTTCGAAAGCCTCCGATCGCACCGAAAAGAGCTTCGCTTACACTCAAACCGAATCCGTTGACAGGTATGACAGGTATGAGCGCTTTGTCTGCCATTAATAAGAATAACAAAATTAACGGCTCTTTTAATAATACAAATGCTTTGAAAAAAGTTCAAAAAATAGCCAATAATTCGAGTATTTCTTCCGATAATAAAATAACAGAAAAGGGTTCTAAACCCAAAGTAAATGATTCGCTCAACTCTAAGAAGTCTTTGACTGTCAGTACAAAGAAAGAGTCATCAGATATCTGTTCAAATACTCAAATTAATGGCAAAAGCGAGTCATTAAGTAGTTGTGAGAGTAGTCCCACAAATACCAAATCGAAAGTCATTAAACCGATCGCTAATATTAAACCTTTTACTCAAAACAATCAAATCAATGGTGACTTAAAGTCTAATCTTATTCTTAATGACTGCCAATCAGTTGATAGAGAACAGAATGACAGCGATTTGGGTCAAAATAAGACTAATGAGACTTCGATTGTAGACAAATCAGAGCCACAATTGGACTCAGGCTTAGAGTCAAACAATAAAATAATTAATAATAATAACAATAAAAGTAATAAAAACGATAACAACTCAAACGGCAATGTCTTGGAATTGCCTCTCATTTCAAATCTGAATTGCAATACAAATGCAAATAAAGAGTCAAAACAAGAGGAGAATTCTGTTGCTGTCAATGATGTGAACGATGAAAATGTTTCGCCAAATACTTGTGATATTTCGGTCGTCAAGAGTAGAGTTAATGATCCAAACTCTCCTTCTAATGAACCTCCAGTTGAAGACATATCAATGCAAAGCCAACAGACAGTCGATGTACTAAAGCCTAGTCTTCTCTTGAACTCTGAGACCAATCATCCATCAAAGACAACCACCAGTTCTTTGTGGTCTCCTCAGAATAAGAAGAAGACAAACTCTTCGACGACGACAATAGTATTTGACTTTCGAGGAAAAGATGTGAAATCCAATTTAGCCATTCATCCCCTGCCTTTTGGAGTGTCTGCCCCAAAGAGGCTAAACGGGTCCTCAAATGGCACAGTCAATGATAGTGATGACGATGAAAACTATTCCGGTTCGACAGACATTCCACTGCCATCGGGTATAATATTTTTGGGCGAAAATGTAGTGATTGGAAAGGGATCTCTTCTATTGAACCGAAACAAGAAAGTGAGTCCAATATTACATTAATTTTGTTTTATTGCTTTTTTCTCTCAAATATTTGTCTCGAATTTAATTTTGATTCTTTCAAAGAGTTTAAGAGATTTTTCCTAACTTTTCATTGATTTATTGTCATATAGAAAGCTATGAGGTTATCACACAAGTAGTTATCGTGGATAATATGAATCATCATAAAAGTATTCGTTTATATCAAACAGTTTTGTCATTAGATTATCCATTTTATCCATTCTTCTCAGAGGTATATAATTATTGCTGTTTTTGTGAACAAATGAAATAATTGAATGAAATAATTGAAACGCAGTTTTATTATTCATTTCTGTCACAAAAAGAGATAATTTAGAAGTTATCCAGTTTTTTGCCAAATTAGAAAACAGGTCAACTCTTTTGAAGGCAAAATAATGTTTTCTTTTGCTTTGAAATAATTGTCTAACTCTAACCACACATCCATAAAGAGGGTGATCCTTAAGGAGTCCTCATTTTCAAGAATAATTCTTTGATTCAGTGATCGCTTACTTTTTGTTTTGTTTTATTTCTTTTATTAAAAAACTTTTATTAAGTTTTGGGAAAAGCACTCAATTTTTGCCAAATTCTAAGCGTTTGACAAATATATTGAAAATAAGTAAATGTTTGGCAATTAATCAAAAGATTAGTCCTATCTTTTGGTGACAAAAATTAATTGATTCAAAAAACGAAACAAAAAATTAATTAAACGCAAAATATTTTGCAATTTAACAAAATGGTTAATCGTTTATACACTTTATGTACAACTTGTTAATACTATTCTACTCACACAGACTGATCTGAACCATCATTTTGTTGTTCCGCAATAATTAGAGTATCAAAGGTTTATAATCCCGTCCCTTAATTTTGTTGACATCAATAAATTATTAATTATTTAATTTTCTAGAAATTTGAGGAACGGTATAAGCTTTTCTTAAATTAGTCTCTTATTAAACTTTTTTTCAAAATTAAATTTATTTTAATTTTTGAATTACTCTGACTCTGAGTCAATCAAATTGGATTGAAATTAGAAAAAAGTTTAAAATTGGATAAAATTGTTTGAAGTGTTAAACAAATTAAATTTAATACACTTTTTAATTGGAAAAAGTCTGCAAAAGTATATAAAATAGATTTTTCCGCATTTCGTTGCAATTTATTACTACTAATAATAATTAGTGTATCCATAATATAGTATCCATTAATTAATACATATACTTCAAACAGTGAACAAATCGCTGATAATTATATATTTTTTCCAATTTAATCAAATAATTATAAAATAATCTTATTTTGCTTTTTATTACTCTTAATCAATGAATTTATGAACAATTATTTTATAAATGTATTTCATTAGAAGACTTTTAAAAAATAATTATTACATTTAGACATGAGTGCAAAAAGTCTCAATATTAATGAATATTCTGGTGTAGAGAATATTTTTGTTAAATTCTTGATATGGTCTGTGCGCCCATTTTACACCTTTTCTTGTTCTCAATCATTTGAATTTAGTTGAAATGATTTAATTTGTGTTAACATTATTAACATTATTAGTCTTTTTTTCTGTTTTTCAAATTAATTAAAGAAAGTTTAGCCCAAAGGTTTCAGAATAAGTGCCCCCCATTACCCCCCGATTTGATTAGAATATTTTAGGTCAAAAAACTTAGTGAACCCATTTTGAAACGGAAATAATAATTGTTTAGTAGAGCCTAAACTCTGGTTATTGTTTCAGTTTTTAATTCATTTCACGTCTAATTCAATATAATTCCACGTCCTGTAAGCTGTCCTCTGACTCATTTCCTATCAATTAGATTACAATTAGATTTGATTAGAAGAGATTAAATTACACACATTTGCTTATTTTGCTGATTTGTCACCTTGACAATATGACAATATGACAATATATGACAATCTGACAATCCATGGAAATCCATTGCAATAAATGACAATATCTTAGTCTTAGCGCACAGAAACAAATTAGAGCTTTTAAATAGAGGTAATATTTTGCTCAGGGATTCGGAAGGCCAGTGAAGCAGGGATTATCTCGCATTTCTTATATATCCTATCCTTTTATGTCTTACACACGAAAGTCAATCTCATTTCGTTTTTTGATTTCAATTCAAAATTTTAATTTCTATTGAGAAAAAAAACTACAAAAAAGGGGGAATTTTTCAAAATTTTCTCTAAAAGTCGGAGTGAGTGTCAAAATTTTCTGGTCTATGAGTTTAAGGGTAACCCCCTTCGGCTTCTCTGAATTTGATGGAAAAGTCAGTGAACGGTAACTTTGAAACGAAGATATCTTTGAAAATATTAATACTTCTTCAATAAGGAATAGTGAAAGGGTTCCGCTCTTTGAACACCATTTGCTTTTGACCCCTTTTTCCATTCCTTACTGAAGGCTTCAATTCTTTCGGTTAACATCTTTTAAGTCTTAAAATTTAAGATACAAAAAGATATATCCCTTTTTCCTAACGAAGTCATTTCATAATTTATTTGATAGACATCTAAGGAATATAATTGATCTATAAATTGACTTATAATAATTAATTGATGATATTTTGCTCATATTTTTGTCATTTAATTGTCAATTAATTTGAGTTTTTGGTTAGTTTTGCAAAAGAGTTAATCTAATGGTTTATAAAATTGTTTTACATTTTATAATAAATTTAATTAATATTTTTGTTTTCAGTTAAGTATTCAATTCAATGATTCTGCGACACAAACCTATGAATATCCGTCGGAGGCATCACTTTTTAAAGAACTTAATTCAGAGCTCACAAACAGTTCTGTGATATCGGACTCAAGTTCACGAACAACAGCCATCAAAGGACTAGGAGTTTCACAAGGAGGTACATTTAAACACCATTTCCTCTATTTCTAACTTAAAAGAAGTATTTTTACCACAATTTGAGTCAAAAATTGGAAATTAATTGAAATAAAATGTTTGTCTTCTTTTGAAGTATTGAGTGATTTGTTGTTTGTCTCGGTTTTGTGGTTCAGTGAATCAAATCCGAAAATCAATTGATTTTTATTTTTTCTCGATTACAGGCCGTTTGGGGTCATATAAGCCGACAGTAATCGACACTCCTTTCGAACTGGGAGTTTCCAGAGTCGAGAATTCAAATACCGAAACAGTAATTAATTCGGATACCTATCGGGATGAGTCAGATGTGGTGAAACCCGCAAATCCTGATGAAACGAGTTCGTGGTCGACGTCCTCCACAGCTTCTGACTTATTGTTCTAATTATTTAAAACTTTATGTTATGTTCGCCACAAATATTTAAACAAATAATTGTCATTAAATTCATCGAATCGTTTCAAATGAATTCAATTCTAGTTTTTAATCGAATTTCGTTATATTTTATTATTAATTAATTATTATTTAATTTAATTGATTTTTTTTATTTCGATTCTTTTATAATTAAATATTTTTAAAAATGAGAGAAATTATATTCAATTAAATATTTGAAACACTAGAAGAGAACAGTCATATCAATTGTCAATAATATTCAGTTCTTGAGTTTTGGTATCCTTTAGATTAATGGCCGGAAGAGCCTTAATGTACAGAAATTGTATGAAATTCGCATTTTTTGTATTAATTAAAAGTTTATTTATTTATTGTCATCAAATCAAATGAGAAATTATAGTAGAGTTCACTCAAAATAAAGTTTAATTAAAAATCATTTTTTTGTTTAGTTTTTGTTTAATAATGTTTTGAACTAATTATCGGATAAACAATCGTTTGATTAAATAAAAGAATGTTTTCAATGATTGTAAACAACTATAAAAGTTTGATCAAATCGCAGACGTTTCGCACATTTCAATGGATTCCAAGTCTGTGTTGAGATCCGAGTGACAGACGAGACGAGTGTCGCGACCGACTGTATAAACGAGTTGATTGTGTTGAGTGATTCCTCGAATCCAATTTGAATGTGAAGTCTTGTTCTCATAAATTAATTTAAGTGTTTTCGCGTCAAACACTAAAAAGTGGTTATCATCAGAACAGACAGCAACGGCTCTACCATTCATTATGTTCTTAATTCTGTGAACTCTATTTGAAGTCGAATTAGTTGTCATTCTTTCGGGTTTTGGATTTCTTATGTCCAGAAGAAATATTTCTCCGGAAGCAGTGCCCACATAAGCCTCAGGAGTATCTGTTGAGGACCAACAAAGAGCTGTCGGTTCGGTTTCTATAGTCTTTACATTAGAGGCCGGCCTTTGTTTACGTAAATCCCATAATAAGACGTCTTTATCCCGACTGCAAGACAGGACCAGATTGTCATCGAATTGATTAAAGACATTGTCCCAAATGGTGGCCGAATGAGCGCATCTGTAAGACTTTAATGACGTAAATGTATTCAAATCGAGAACGAGTAGAGAAGAGTCATATCCACCGCTAATAGACTTAGTCTGGAGGCGATCGACACTCATTCGGCAAATTTGATTGTCGTGAGCGGTGACAGACACTAATTCTTCGAGTCCTTCGCTTAGTTTGGAAATTGTTCCCGAATCGAAACCACAAATCAATGTTTTATCTCTCATTGGAATCACATTACAAATACCGCCAAAACCCGGCATAAGAGAGAGTATCGGCAAATGTGGTAAGTCTTCAATTCGCTCGTATTTAGTGACAAAACCACTTTGAAAAATTCCCTCCAAATTATCTGATGCTATGACCACAGAGCCATCACTCAAGATATCAATAGTTTCCAAACACTGTCCATAGGCTTTGCCATTGATTTCATTGCTTTCCAAGTCATCCATCAAACTCGAGAGCCGATCGTTTAAACCACACAATTCGCCGCTCGTCTGAACCTTAGACTCGACCTCCTCTTTTGGTAAATGATGTAATGAAGACATTGTTCGACAAAAGATAAAGAATTAAGTCTTTGACTTAAACTAAAACCAAATTAAATGATAGAATATTTACAAAATTCAAATCACATTTGTTTTGCTCTCATTTAATGTGACGTTATTTTTGAATAGTAATCAAAATCAGCTGTTTTTCACTCAAATATTTTATTTGATTTGAATTTTTGATCTCAATTTAGGTCTGATTTTATTGATTAATATTAGTTATGAATCATATAATAATTAATATAATGGTTTGTTTAATGATAATTCATTTGATTGACATAGAAATCGATTGTCAATAATTGATATACAATTGTCAAATAAATATTTATAGCGGGAAAATCCATTTGAATGGATATGCGGTTAAATGCCTTCAAATTATGTCGAAGACGCCGACCATTAGTTATCTTTGCGTTTATCTCTTGTTTAGTATTCGCTAATATTTTCGGTGTTTTCATTCATCCGTTTGAAGTGGACTTCAATAAAAACTTCAGTTATCCATTAGATCTGAAGAATTTTCGTGATATCATTGAAGTGATAAAAGATAGGAAACAATTAAAAGACAAACAATACTCTGATTCTAATTATGACATCAAAGAAATCCCAAAACCAATTAATGAATACAATTATCGATATATTATTCGTAATCAGAATAAGTGCTCCAAAACTACTCAAAACAATAGTTTAAGTGATATTAAAAGTGATGAACACTTAGAAATTGGAGCCTTAGAGGACATAACGCTGTTAATTATGGTGAAGAGCGCTCTTAACAACTTTGAGGCCCGAAATGCTATTCGGAAGAGTTGGGGATTTGAGAAACGCTTCTCAGATGTGATAATCAAAAGGATCTTTATTTTAGGCAAATGTTTGGGAAGAAGTGATATAATTGACTGTCAGGACCGGATCGATGACGAATCAGAACTCCATAAAGATATAGTTGAAGCAGACTTTGAGGACACTTACTTTAATAATACAATCAAAACAATGGTTGCTATGAAATGGGTTGTCCAACACTGTTCCAGAGCTCAGTTTATTCTGTTTGTTGACGACGACTATTATATTTCAGTTAAGAATCTCTTGAAATATATCCGAAATCCAATTCAAGGAAAGCCTATTTTGGCCGACAATTCTTTTAATGCCGAATCATATGTTTTTGACGGAAGACTTTACACGGGATTTGTATTTCCCTCTTCGTCTCCACTCAGACACAGAATAAGTAAATGGTTTATAACTCTGGAAGAGTATCCGTACTCTAAATACCCGCCATATGTAACGGCCGGTGCTTTTGTTTTATCAAATCTTTCGTTAATTGATATGCATTTCGGAAGTCTTTATACAAAACACTTTCGTTTTGATGACATTTATGTCGGAATTTTGGCCAAAAAATTGTCAATAATTGCCATTCATTGCGAAAACTTTCACTTTTGGCCCTTTAGTTATGAGATCTCGAAATTCTCTGATGTGATCGCATCCCACGGATTCAATGATCCGAATCATTTACTTCTGAGTTGGAATCAACAAAAATCATTGGGAAACGCCTGATATATATAATTTACCGTTTTATCGCTTTATTTATATTTATGTCTAATCATTAAACAAATTTAGTTTTACATAAATATTGATTTCAATCAAATTTTACTTATTTTATAATATATTATATTAATAGCACTCAAATGATAGGACTCAGCCCTGGAAGGGTGTGGTACACGGGGGTTAACACCCTCCTCGTCGTTATTGTCTCTAACCTCCACAACGTCTAGAGTCGG
>JAQIXD010001952.1:0-12312 GCA_034699985.1 Minunthozetes semirufus | reverse complement strand
CCTCTCTCTCTCTCTCTCTCTCTCTCTCTCTCTCTCTCTCTCTCCCCCTCTCTCTTCTCTCCTCTCCCTTAAAAGTGTTTCCTTCAGTAAAAGTTTATTTTTTGTTTTTTGAGTTTTAAATCAACGTTTTTCACAGCAATTGTAATTCATTGCAAAATGTGACGCATTCTGTGCTCATTCTGTGCTTTCGATTACAATGAGCCTCAATATAAGGCTATACATAGTATTCATAGTTTGGCTGATAATTCAGTTTTACTGTTTTATTGTTTTGATAGTGAGAGCAGAGAAAATCCTTTTGTGTTGTGCAGAGATCCCGCTCTTCAATAGTTAGAAATAGTGAGTGTCTGTGCTTTCAAAAGCTATACCTTTCGATCGCATATAATAAAACATTGCTTACATTACTTGAACTGACATTAGATAACAGTTGCGGACCAGAGTTGTAAAGTCACAAAAAGTTTCCTAAAATAGGATCACTTCGTCTCTCACTTGGATTTTGAGACCTTTCGGCCAAAGTTGTGATTGTATTTGGATTTTAAAAAGAATCCTAAAAAACACCTGAAGTAATACTTACTCCCTGTGCTATTCTCTGATAGTGCCTACTATTACCTACTATTGCCTGTCTGTCAATAAATATCTCGATTCCAGAGATTTTACGGCTCATGAGGTCATGTCAGCAGAAAATCACATATTTTCAGATAACTTCTTTATTAACACAAAATATGCTTAAAATTTGACCGAATTTTAATAATTGAAGAGAAAAACATTTATTCATTGAAGTTATGCTAAAAATTAGAGTAAAAGTACACTCAAATGCATATTATTCGCACATATCTTATAAAATAAAGCCTAAAGAGGCAGTTATGCCATTAAAAATATTTTATTACACGAGTCGGTATGTATAGTATGTTGATTATCATTAATGTTTTTGTTGTTATAATAGGGCATCAGTTTTACTATAAAAAGCAAATATCACTTCAAATAATCTTTATGTCATAATTATTATCTCTTTTCTACTTTTAACTCAAGATTTCGTTTGATTCCGAGTTTTGCTTTTGTTTAACTTTTTTTTTTGTAGTTTTAATCATAACTTTTGATAAGATTTTGAATTTTAACAAATATTATATAATTTGAATAACAGGCGATGCGTTGGCAGCAGCGGTACACCACCACCATCATCACCATCATGCACACGCAGCAGTTCTCCACCATCATGCAGCACTACTGGCCACCAACGCTGCAGCCGCTGCTGGTCTTGAATGGACTGGAGCTCCACAAACCAATTCTGGACATCACGTTTCTGTACGAAAGAAGCGAAAGCCATACTCTAAATTCCAAACACTAGAGCTCGAGAAGGAGTTCCTATTCAACGCTTATGTGTCAAAACAGAAACGGTGGGAATTGGCCAGAAATCTTAATTTGACGGAAAGACAGGTGAAAATTTGGTTTCAAAATCGTCGAATGAAAAGCAAGAAAACATCTCAACGTAATTCCGATCGCAACAAATGAGTAACAAATGATTACAAATAATAACAAATGAATTAGAAATTCAAAAATTCTTAATAACTTATTTGTGAGACTCTATTAGACTCTAAAACACTTTAAAGGCTTTTATATAACTCTTAACTTATTTTAGTGTAGTTTTAGTGCAGTTTAATTGTTGTCTGAAAAATGCATTAAAATGCAAATCATTTCACTAATTCTGTGGTAATAATTGAAATATAAACGATTGAAACACTTTTTTCTCTTTACATAAACTATTGTAGATATCATGATATTTGACATTTGATAGATATTTGTGGTAATTCTCTTCCAATTTGCCAATAATTTATTGAATTTTGCTTTAATATTGAGCCCAAAACTCAGCCATTTTTCTCATTTATCATGAATTTCGTAAAACCTATTAATTTTTGTAAATTGTATTCAAAATGCCATACATTTACCACATTTACCACATTTACCACATATACCATATTTGCCACATTTACCACTCAATCATTATAATTATGTAAAATATAGTTTAATAATAAACTATAAAACAT
Source organism: Minunthozetes semirufus (assembly GCA_034699985.1). Lineage (NCBI taxonomy): Eukaryota > Metazoa > Arthropoda > Arachnida > Sarcoptiformes > Punctoribatidae > Minunthozetes > Minunthozetes semirufus. The sequence continues at coordinate 10,273 of JAQIXD010001952.1, read as the reverse complement.
TGCTCGATGTAAACTATAACTCAATTTAAATGACTTCTTTTATGGTCAACTTTCATCAAAAAACACAAGGAGTCCACTTCTATCTGTCCTTTTCAACGATATCTTTTGAGAATTTAAAAATAACTAAAATTATCTCTAATTGAATGAAATTTCACAGAAAATGACCGAAGATTTCATTGAAATCACAAATTAAGGCATTTTTACTGTCTTTCAAAAAAGTTAAAGATCTCACGAATCGAGTCCTCTATTGAATGGTTAGAAAAAAAGTTTAATTACACCACTTATGAGAACTTATGAGAACTTAGGAGAACTTAAATCGATTTTTAATTTGAAGAGAAATCAAAAGATTATTTGGGTTTTAGTCGCAGAGAATTCTCAGAGAAAAGTCTTCTTTAAAGCAAACAATTATAAGAATAAATATTAAAAATTGTTTTCAGTATTGTATTGAAGATTACAATGAAGTTGTGTTGAGATAACTTTGAGGTTATATTGAGGTTATATTGAGGTTATATTGAGGTTATATTGAGGATGTTCAATTATTTGATATGTAATGACTCAGTCAGGCCTATTATTAACCAAATCTCATGAACGGAATTAAGATATTATGTCTTGGTTTAGAATAATATTCGGATTTTTGTCCACATATTATATTTGATTCTCTTCTTTATTTTTTCCAACATTTTTTAAAAACTCGTTATTTTATAAATGAAATTAAAAATGAATGTAAATTAAGTTAAAACAACTTTTGAATTCATTGATCCTTTTATGTGAAAAATTGATTTTTCGTAAATTTATTGAATAAATACTTAAAAAATATTAGTGTTATCTCAAAATTAATTATTAATTAATAAGACATTCAACTTTCAAATTAGTTCTTTTAAAAAGTGAAAAATTCATTTGGTTTCAAAATGGAATAGTAGCAAGAACAAATCTTCATTCGTATATTCAAGTAATAATATGTGAGACTAGCTTTTCATACACAAGAACAGCATCTCTGGGATCGGAGGGTTGACTGTAATAAAGCAGTTTCCATAACCTCAACATATTTCTTGATTTTGTTCATAGAAGTAATATTAGTCTTAGGGAAAGCCATGAAAAAGTGATGAGTCTCTGTGATGGCTGTGATGGCCCTTTTTATAGCTTTTATATCTTTGAGTCCAGTATTGATTGTGTGCCGTATCTCTGAATTGAAGGCAATATCTTTTCCATAGAGTTATAATGAAAATCGATTGTACTCTTATGTACACTAAACTCATATTACTTGAATATAGGGCTAAAATTTCACTCTTTCCTCTGGCTCTGGTCCTAAAATTGGTCCGCTTTTCAATGCATTGTTTTGAAGATATTATTTGCTAATGAAAGCACTAAAATCACTAAAATTAAAATTTTCAAATGTTTTTGAGTATTTGACGCTTCTATTTAAATGTCAATATAAGTGTCATTAGTTCTGACAATATTCCAAACGTTTAACAAATTTAATTTTTATGATTTCTTTTCCACAAAATATATTCAAAAACAAGACATTCAAAAATGGACCCGTTTCACGACCAGGAGGTAAAGAGTAAAAATCTAGCCCTATATCCAAGTTATGTGATTTGGTTTAGTGTGCAGAAGAGGCCAATCGATCTCAACTATAACCGTTCGCAAAGATTTTTGCTTAAAAACCAAGATCTTAGTAGTGGTGGTAGTGGTAGTGTCTTAGTTGTGGGTCTCTGTAGTAGGTCTGAGTCTGAGTCAAATCAAGTTTAATCACAATCTCTTACGGGTTTTGCTTCAGTTTTTTGTTGTTTGTCTAAAACAGATTCAAATCACATTCAAATCGAGTAATCTTTGTATATCTTTGAATAAATTATAAAAACAGAGTATATGTGATCCGAATCATTTTCCTTTAACTTTATCTATACGATAATCAATTTTTTCCATTTAAAAAAAAATTCTTTCCTCAAAAATAATTCGAGGTTATCTTCACCACAATGGGTTTTTCATATGAGTGACTCAAAACTCATCATTTTTTACTATACATAGCGAGAAAGAAAGAGAAAGATAGGGCCAAACAACCAGAAATAGAGAATACTAAAGCTATAAAAGAGGGACATCACACGACTCATCACATTTTTCATAGGATTAGTATTAGTTTTGTGGACAAAATTCTCAATAAATTAATAAATGGTATATAAGTTGATGCCTTCAAAACTGCTAATATTCTAGTGATGGACCACTGATGGTAGAAGTGATAGTTTGTCGAGTTTGTGCAGATTGTGGAGGTCACCACTCTTGTAAGGAATACAGACATTACTTTGACACTCATTCAAAAATGACAATTGACGAGCTCATGCCATTCAATGGCTCAAGGGGTCAATCTATGGCAATCTATCATGTGATATGTGGTTCTAAGGTTTAAAACAAAATTTCCAAAAACCTTATAATATAAAAATTATATCAAATAAATTCATATAAATTATAAAATGTAATCAATATTTATATACATGTAAGCTCAATTATAAATAAAAGTTAGTTTTTCCTATTTTCTTCATATATTCTAAAGGATTCCTTATAAAATTACCAAATATAACTTTATAAGGAAGAACAATTTAATTTTTCATCCCTAAAAACGAAATTTTGTAATTTTGAGCCTAAGATAGAAAATCTAAAAATGAATGTCTACTAAACAATTTGGTTGTTCTTAAAATATTGGTGAAATCACTCTCTAAGTCGTTGCCTCGAATTAAAGACCTACACAAAGGCCAAGATTTAATTATAAAAAAGGTTCTTTTGAAAGCGTTTTCCGTCAAAAAAATGATTACAAACATTTCATTTTGATTGAGATGTAAAGCAAGTGTATGTATGACATACTGATGCTCTCAGAGGGTTTCATAATTTTAATTTTTAAATATTTGCTCAAAATATTGACGAAAAGTATTTGATATTCGACTCATTAGAAGTAAATGTCGACAAAATTAAATTCTTTGTTAACAATAATCATATAATAATAATATTTGAAGAATATTTTCTATTTTAAAATATTGAGAAGAATTTATAGTCAATTCCTTTGAACATAAGGTCGAATTCAAAGATGAATTTTCTGGCAATAATTTTGATGAAAAATTTAAAGGCTTTGAAAAATATTTATTATTAAAATTCTATTGCATTTCAAAAGCAATTTTAAATTTAAGCCGTTATTCATATTCGCTATTATAACACAATTCGGTATTTTTATAGCACTGCAAACGACACACCCGTAAAGCCTGATCACTGTCTAAGGGGAGAGCGAGAGAGGACTAAGCGCTCATATATTATTTAAAAAGGTGTTCGCAAAATGCCATTTAAAAAATAGGACCGAATCAGAAAAGTGTATGAAAGAGAACTCATTGCAAAGTCTGTTAACTGCTGTGAAAGAACAGTCCATCTTTGGAGCAATCGTTGGAGTAATGGTTGGAATCATAGTTGGAGTTACAGTCATCCCAATCCTGTTTCTCATTCTTCAGTCCATACTTTGATGTTTTGCGAGGAATTGCAGTGCATTCCTCTTACGTATACAAATGGTTATCCGAATTGATTGGATAATCGGACAACAATATGTATACGAAAAGGAACCACTGATCACATCTCAAGTCTTCAGTCTTTAGATCTCAAAAAAAAAAATTAAAAGAAGTAAATCATTGAAAAAGAGATTCAAATAAATATGAATTTGAGCCCAATTTGTGTTGAATTTGTTTTCACAAATAGTGAATAAACCTCTCATTCATTCATTCATTCATTTGAATCTTATAATAAATGTAAGAAATTATAAGAAATAAAATAAGATCTTGAAATAAAAATTACCCTAGATTAAAAAAATACTTATTTTGTCTACTAGGTACTTGGATGGATAACATAAAAGCACTGCAACCATCTGTTGTCAATTTCTCTAAGTTGAAGCCTGTCTTCTTTTATTAGATTACTTTCCAATTGAAATAAATTACCTATTACAATTACAATTTTATTTACAATTACTTATTAAATATCTTCGTGATTAATGTTTTACTAAGCAAATTGTATTAATGAAGAGCTCAGTTATGTTGCTTTAATCTCGAAATTGAAACATAATTGGTTATCAGGCAATACTCTTACATATAAGAGAATTTTTTCATACAAGAGATTCAGACTCATAAAGAGTAGGCATAAGAGAAGACAACTTTTATCAGTCAATGAAACACATGTATTAATTTGGAGAAAAGTAACCTTAATATAACATATATAACATATAAGGGCTGAATTAATATTCTGACCGAAATGAATTTATTCGATTTTCTCTAAATTTATAATAGATGTATCAAATATTTTTTTTCTAAGAATTTAGCTTGATATGTCTTGTTATTGAATACTAAATTTAGTTAAGTTTAATTAAGAAATAACAAAGATATTGAGGAATGAGTATGTGTGTCAGATCCACTAATTTCGTTATAGCTTCTAAAGTATCTAGAGTAGAAAATCGATGTACGAAGATAATGAAGTTTCGGAGTATATAATCCTGTTGGCAGCGCACCCCCGCCCACCCCCTTACTAATGGTAATGGTCATAGCCTCCCGAACTTAGAAAATTAGAAAGTAAACCAAAGAGCAAAGAAATTGAGAATCGGTTAAATTGAATTAAATCAAAATATCCTTGCACAATGTTGCTCGTTTATAATGGGAATCGAAGAAAAATTCAGTCTTGATAAACTATCAAAAGTTTAGAATTTTATCTTGAGCGGTTCGGCCGCGATATACATCTCTAATTGGCAATTCATGCCCTAGAAAAAGGACTCCATTGATTTTTGGTACTTTTAATTTGAATTATCGCGATTTTTGTCGAGTCGGGTAGAAATTAAGAATTTAACTCAAAAGACAAAATATGTAATGACTATGGCTATCAACTGATGGCATATTATATTCGAACATAATTTTACATTAGACATAATAGACGTTTTTTAATAGTTGTAATCAGTGGTGTCGAAAGGGGGGACATGGAAAATTCACCCCATGAGGTCGAGATGTTCCAAAAAGAGCTCATATCTGGTTAAAAACTGGTTATGACCTATTTTTCACCTAATTTTTCGGTCTTTTTCTCAGATTTTTCCCTAAAAATGGCTAAAAACGAGTTTAAACATGATTTGAACCAAATTAAAGGTAAATTAAGTAATTTAAACGCAATTAGATGTTAATTAGCCTAATTGAACCACAATTAAGATAAAATTATTTTTCAATTTTATCACCCCCTAATCCCCCTGAACTCGACTCGAAAAAATGGCCGAAGACCTTCGACACCACTGGTTATAATTCTAGTTAAGCTAAATAAAGTGAGGTAAGAGAAGGTTAATTTTGTTATATAATTGTAATAAATGAATATAATACAGCTTTAGGGGAGTTATCGTCGTTTTATAGTCTTCTTTGAAAACTTGTTTTTGTTTAATACTTGTAAAATATTCTTGATAATTCATGAAACAAATTGTCTGAGTTACTTTAATTCAGTAAAATGAACAAATTTTAAAAATTGGTGTTGATTTTTGTGAAAAAGAATAGATGTTTTAAATTTTTCGCTAATAATTCGGTAATTACTCGTTATTTAATAGAAATTTAATTCTTGAATCAGATAAAACTACTACAAAACAAGCTAGAAATTACATTTCAATGGTTACCAGGTTACAAAATTGCTTATTTTAAACAGGCAATATAATATATGAATGACTGCCCCCTCCAGCATATCTCCATGGAATAAAATTGCCGCTTTTTCAATATCTCAGACTTTCTCCATAGGATTAACATTATAATAATGTTTACCTAATTGTTTATCCTTTGGTTGGGGGAAGGTTCCGGTGAATCTAGCTTACTATATATGCCAGAAACCTGGCAATAAAAATTCTATTTCTCTCTGGTTGTTCTAAAAATATCAATAAAATTTGATGTTTATTACAAAATGATCTCTAACTAACAGATGAGAAAACTTATAATGATTTTATTTAAAAATAAATAAACTACAATAATCTAGGTATCATCACTAATAAAATAAATAATCTCAATTAATCTATACTTGAGAAAATGAGTGGAATTGAAATTTGTATTTCAACTACCACAAAATTGCTCATTGCTTAAAATAATAATTTTTAATTATATTTTAGGATAAATAGAAGGTACATAGAAGGAATATTCCCTCTTTACAATTGGCAACTAAAATTCAAATTATCTCATACAATTCAAAAGATATATAAGTCTAAAAGAATATGAGTGAATTCGGACAAAATATATGCAGATTCCTTATATTTAGAAGCAGAGCTGAAATTGCCCTAGTCAATGCGTCACAAAGGATTTAATGGTTTATTAAAATTTTCATTAAAACCTGATTTTGTATTAATGCAATGCAGTGTAGAGGTCTATGGATTTCATTGCATTCACATTGCAATCAGAAAAGTGTCCAGATTCGGGTCTAGAAAATAATATCAGCAGATTTAAATACCGGATAATGCTGTTTGAAAAGTGCTAGGTGCTAATAATCTAAATATAAAGCATTTTTTGCTAGTCCCGGGTAGATAACCATAATTTACTATTAAGATAAAGACGAGAAGCGCTATGTTTTCCCAATTTTGAGCGAACATTAAGTTCCGATTCTTACGAGAATCAATAAATTGGGCTAATTTGACTAATTTTTCTATTACTTCACTAATACTTAAATTACAAAAGCAATTGAATTACCGTGTAAATTAAGTACCGATTTGTATAACTTAATTCGAGAGTCTATTTGGTCTCAAACATAGCCTGATATTGAGACCATCATTATAATAACTGATCCGTACAGCGGGTGTCATAATAACTGATTTATCTCTCAAATATGAACCCAGTAAAATTTGAATGGGTAGAACCTTATTTGATTTTATATTTGTCAAAAATATCATAAAATTTATAATTATTTTCACTAAAAAGATTTAAATTCTTAGCGAAAGACATAATTTGATTGAATTTTTGGTTTTTTCTCAATTAACCAAACATTTGATGCCTAAAAGAAGTGTCGTTATATCTCATCCATACAAAGGGTATCGATATAAATGAGTTAAATAGACAGAAACGGAGACCAAATGGCCAAAAGTGTACGGATCAGTTTTAACGATATGTCGAGTCATACAAATCGATATAAATTAGTGCCAATTCATACAATTTTTTCCAATCTGTTAAAATAACTTACCCTCATTATCATCTTCTTTAGATTTCATAGATTTATTTAAAAATCATTAAAACTGATTAAAACTGATATAATTTCGACACAAAGATATTGAAAGCATTTAAAGCAATGAAAGCCTTATTTATGAATATCATTGAGTTTTGTCTGAAATCTGAATTTCTTCTGAAATCACTCCTATAGTGAAACGCCATTTGCGACAAACTTTGATGACTGTCTGTTACGTCTCGAATGTCATTGTCTCTGATGTCGGATAACTCTATACTAAAAGGCTTCCAACCCATCAAACCCAGAGCTCATCCCAACCCACTGTTGACCATATCGTCTCTTTTATTGACGACAATCACTATTTTTATGACAAGTTTTATATATTTGAGAGAAAAGTCTTCGCGATTGAAATCAATTCAAAGAATTCAGTAAAGGATTGTATTGTAAATCCACTCTATTCTACCAGATTTTATTTAAGCACAAATTCTATTTTATCATGCATTTTCATTACCCAAACTGATACAACCTATGATTGGTTTAAATTCAAGCATAAAGTGGAGTTAAGTATTGAATATTTTTTGTCTACAAAATGTAACATTTTTAATCAGGGATAGCAGATTCAGAGGGGGTTTAGAGTGGTGTAAAATGGCAGATTTTCCCAAATTTCGGGGTTGTAAAATGGAAATGCGGCAATTTTGTCCTATATTAGTGGTTCTACCGCAGCGTGAAAATTAAATTCAGTTTAAATTGACTTTTATTTAGTTGTAATTCAATAAAATTAAAATCTCTTCAAATAACGGCAAAAATATCGTATTTTGTGTAATTTTTTCGGCCATTTGATGACATTTTTCTAATCTAGAACAAAATTCATCTAGCACCAACTGAATGCTATAATCGAATTAAAACTGTACATCAATAGCTTGCCCATTTTTGTCACTAAATAATAATGATATAATAGCTCTACAATAGCATTATTTTGGTTCAGATATGAGATTATTTATTAATAACTATTTGTGGTCAGTTGTGATCAAGTCAGGCATTTTACAATTCTAAACTATTTCAAAGATTATTTATTTTCTATTATTTAAATGATTTAGAATTCTGTCTAAATAAAGTTCCTGATCATTTCTTAGATACTTACAATTTCTAAATTTCATCGAATGACATAAATTTCAATCAAATAACGATTTAATTAATTTATAAAAATAAGTCAATTGAAGTGTTTATGAATATATTAATGACCAAATAGAGGGATAACTCCCATAATTTAAAGCAATAAATCTGTAAATCATTCATAAATTGAATAAAAATGTGTATTTTCTCAATGATTTCAAATGAGAGTAAATGTGTTTCAATTTTTTAATTCTTATTTAACTTAAATTCAATCTCAGAATCGATTTTGATTTCATAATTTCATAAGTTTACAGACTTAACAAAGAATTTGCTCAAACTATTTGAGTAGTAATGAATTGTTCGAGTGTTTAATCTAATGAATACACAAAATATATTTTGAATATAATTTTAAAATATATTAAGGTTTTTGAGATATTGACCCCCAAAAAGTCAAACTTTGGGGGGGGTCTCGCCGCCTGGAGGGTTAAGGTAGGTCAATGAAATTTCGGATATTTGTAGCTCATTATCAAATGAATTGATATTGAGATGGGCACCACGGTCAGAGTTTAGGTGACCATTCTGCTTGAAACCAAATATATTCCTTTAGTTGGTCTGATACCTCATTAATGATCCATATTCATTTAAAATTGTCATACTATAAAACAGGGAGAGCCAAGCTCGGCCGACTCAGGGGGGATTAGGGGAGGGAAAAATGGCGGCCAAAATTGGCGGGAAACGGCCATTTTGTTCTAAACTACTGGTTCTACCGCATCGTAAACGATAAATTCAGTTTAAATTGAGTTAAATATAACATAAATCCAATTAAATTAACAAAATCTATTGAAATAACGGACAAAATGGCGGATTTTCCGCCATTTTGTCCGCCATTGCTGACTTTTCCCTTGGGGGAGGTCAATTTTGGCCGATTTTTCCCCAAATTTTTTCAAAATCTCAGGGAGGGATTGTTCGGATTTTTCCGACTCAGGGGGGATTTTAGGCTAATCCCCCCTTGGCTATGCCTGCTATAAAAGATTTCAATAATAATATGTCATTTAAGAAGGAAAATATATTGGTTAGTTAATTTTCAATAAATTCCTGTTTCATTGATTTCAATAAATAATTTTAATTGACCAGTTAAAATAATTATTCATTAATATATACAATCTATCCTCTATTTAAGGGAAGGCCATGGTGCGTCCAATTTCATTCCCTTAAATCAAAATTTCCTTATATCGAAATTGGATAAAAGTCTTCAAATTTTGATAATTTAATCAATTATTCTATGTTTAAGAACACATTTAATTTAATGGATAAATTATCTGTCAATTTTGATAATTTTAAAATTGGAATGCAAAAGGCGCAAGATTTTCAATAGCAGTATTGAACTCGGTATTTGATTTTACATGAACTTTACTTGAAATTCAAATGAATTTTGGCCTTCAAACTATGATCTATCTCAAAACATGTATTAGTAATTTTTTAATCTGCTAAAATTATTTTGGCCTTAGAATGTTACGTTTCCTTATTATTGAAATAACAGAAAATTCTGTGAATTATTCTTCACTGAAACCTGAGATGAGGACCTGATAAAGGAATAAACGTAATAATAGTTACTATTTTTTGCTAAAAATTAAATATTAAGGAAGAAATCAATGATATCATATGTATGGTATCGTTTTTTCCCCAAACATTTGATTCAATTATTTTTAAAATAAATTTTGTGAAAATTTTTAGATTTTTATTTTAGAAAGTTTTAGAGAATTTAGTGAATACATTAAATTTCAGGAAATTAGTGTACTTTACATCAAATAAATTGAATTTAAGCTTAATTGGATTAATCATAGTAAAGGCCACTGATATGCTTTTCAATTTTTGCATGGTCATATCTGAATGCATAAAGAATATGATGGCATTTTTTGTTTGAGCACATTGCCATGTTCATACCAGATTTTGGACAATTTTCTATCTTAATGTAATGCATAAA
>JAQIXD010001951.1:0-12318 GCA_034699985.1 Minunthozetes semirufus | reverse complement strand
GGCAAATTAGGTATTTCCAAAGTAATTTTGAAAAACAAAGCAATTTTATATGGGAAAACAACGGAAAAGTGTTATTAAACATTATTTATAATTTTTACATTCCTCGTTTTAAACCGACATGTCGGTAGATATCATAAAGCCTATTTTGAAGAAATGACCAACTTCACTTAGACCGACATGTCGCTCAATGCGCGGGAATACGGTAATATTAATAATATAACAAAATAAAAAAGGTTATATTTATTACTAATAAATTATTGGGTTTTCTCACAGTTATGATACAGTAATTTATTTTTAAGAACTCTTCTAAAAGGAAATCAATTAATTAGTTTTGACAGAAAACAGATTTGTATTTATTCTCATTATTTATATCTATTTTTGTCAATCTTTTGATTCAATTAAATACTTTTTCTATATCAGTATCTAAATAAAAAAGCATATTATTAATTATAAATTAACTTTAATTAAATATTTAATGATTATCAAATTAATTTCACATTAATATACAGCATAAAACTCACTTAAAAACTAACTTCTTGTGAAAAGGTTTACAACAGTCATAATAAAGAGGATAAGCTTGAATCCCCTAAAATTAACTTTTAAAAAGTTCAAAATTAATTATCTTCGATCCCTTTCTGAGCTAAAAGAGTTTGGTTGATCTTGATTAGTCTGAGTTGACATTTTCATTTATCTAATGTATTTTGAAATCTATGAACTTAAATAATTTAAATCAACTCATTGACAATACATTAATCCAATCAAATCTCTTTAAATATTAAATTAAAAATATTCCAAAGTATCGACTTCAGTTTACTCTTGATAAAATTAATTAATAGAAATACTTTTAGAAATTAGAATTTTTATTTCAACTAAAATAAGTACTAAAACTCTATTTAGTGAAATCGGGTCAAAATTGTCAGCTTATTATCAGATATGACAGCATTAAAAATATGAGAGAGAGTCTGAGCTAATCTTTTGGTGACTTTAATACCAATTGAAATATGAATTGAAATATGAATTGAAATATAAAAGTTGTTTTAATAAACACAAGTCCTAAACATAAGTGTTTTGTTGAGTGAAGCGAATGTAAAATTAGCCAAAACTATACAAAACTATAGAAAAACTAAACTAAACTAACTTTTAGTGAAAATATTTTGATGACTTTGCGTTTGTTTTCTTTATTTATTTATTTAACTTTTAGGGAAAGCATTTGAAATAACTTATGTTAGACTCAAATTTCATTCTCCGCGTCCCGAAAGCTTTTCCATTTATAAGCGCACCTCCGAAGACGGGCCATGGATTCCCTACCAGTACTACAGCGCGACCTGTTTTAGTAAATATAATGTATCCGAAAGCACTTACGCCACTCGTGAAGACGAAACCAAAGCCTTGTGTACCAAAGAATTCTCAGACATATCTCCTCTCACCGGTGGAAATGTCATCTTCACAACACTTGAGGGACGACCATCTGCTCTCAACTTCGAAGAAAGCTCTAATTTACAGGTATTATCAAAGTTAATCATTGATAAGAGCAAAATCAGTGTCCAATTATTGTCAGATAATTATAATAAATATGAATTTCTAAGGAATTTGTGACCGCAACTGATATAAGAATAACATTGGATCGGATGAACACATTCGGCGATGAAATCTTTGGTGATCCTCAAGTACTGAAGTCATACTATTACGCCATCTCTGACTTCTCCGTCGGAGGAATGTATGCAATATTTTGAAGATTTTCTTAAATTGTCATTAAATGAGTGTCCAATTTAGATGTAAGTGCAACGGTCACGCAAATGAATGTTTTAGTCCTCCCGGACAGCGGACTTCTATGCAACGCCGGCTTATATGTCGGTGCGAACACTATACTACTGGTCCGGATTGCAATGAATGTCTTCCTTTTTATAACGACCAGCCCTGGAGAAGAGCTACCGCTAAAAATGCTTATGAATGCAAACGTAAGTAACTCTTAATTAATTCAATTTTTGTTCCAAAAGTCGATGGCTTTCATCTAATCAATTATACCTGTATTGCACACTAACTTACAATCAAATCATATCAGTTTCCAGTCCACCCACTCGTCAATACATTTCTATAGATTTCTATAGAAAATAGTTTTTTAATCAAAAGATTTCATTTAAATTATTATTAAATCAATTAATAGATGAAATAATTTTTTATAAACTTTTGTCAACAAATGTATGAATTTCTGAGAATTAATTACTAAAAATAGAGGAAGAAATGGACAGTGAATTTGTTTGGTTACTAAACTTACGTAGGATTAAACTACTTCCCACTTTATAAGGACAGGTATAGCCGGGCATCCAATACTTGGAATAACGATACAACTAATTGTGTGCTTTCATAACCTGCTCTCATAAGAGTGTTTCAAACGGCCTTTTAGGGCCTTAACGTTAACCAAAACAGTTATATCGCAGTAGTTTTTTAGTGGTTTACCCTTTGGTTACAGCTATTAATTTTGCAAAACTTATTGATTTATGTGTTTCCGATGATTTAGTTTTAATTGTTTGTGAAGTTTTCCATCGGAACAGAGGTTTCGGTGAAATAATTGGACATTTAGTGAACAGGTGTTAATTCTAAGTTTTTGCTTCACTGATGGTATTCTTGTGCAACACTTTTGTTTTGGGAAATAGTATTACAAAAATATATACAAAATCCTAGTCTTTCATAAAAATCTCAATACAATGAACTTAATAATAGATTCGTTAGTTTTGATAACTTTAACCGTAATCTCAAATTCGGGTTATATCGAGTGCAGGGGTTCTCGTCAGGTCGGGAACACTGTTCAGGTGTGGACTGGAACTGATTGGGAAAGTAATTGAATTCTTTTTCTTGTTTTAAGCTCTACTTATTTGACTTCAAATTGAACTCAAACCCCAATTAAATAATACTTTTATGAATAGCCTGCAGTTGCAACGGAAGATCCAATCGTTGCTTCTTTGATCGCGATTTATGGTTGAAGACGGGTCACGGGGGTCACTGTCAAGATTGCGCTGACTTCACTTCAGGGCCTAATTGTGAGAGATGTCGAGACAATTATTATTCAGCTCCTGATGGCAGATGTCTGGCCTGTAATTGCGATCCAATCGGTTAGCAATAAATAAACGAACTTTTTATGGAAAATAACTTTTTTGATCTCTTTTTGGAAAATAAGGTTCAATAAGCCTGCAATGCATCGGAACGGGTCAATGCTTATGCAAACCTGGTGTTGAAGGACAGAGATGTGACCGGTGTTCCCCTAATTTTTATGACTTTTCAATGCAAGGCTGTCGGTATGTAATATTTGATCCACCATTTGATTAATCTTAATAATAATTTTCTTGTAATTAAAGTCTGTGCGGCTGTAATATAGCTGGCAGTTGGAATAACACCCCCTCCTGTGAACAGGCAACTGGCGTTTGTCGCTGTAAGTCTAATGTAGAGGGACAGCAGTGCGACAAATGTAGACCCGGACACTTCAATCTTCAATTGGATAATGAATTCGGATGTCTGCCCTGCTTTTGTTTCGGTCACTCTTCTGTGTGCACTTCAGCCCCCGGATTCTCAATGCATACCATCGAAAGCACTTTCAATCGCGATAATGAAAAATGGGTCGCAAAAGATAGGACCGGTAGAGAAATGCCACATCAGTTCGATTCTATTGGAAGAAGTCTTTCAGTGGGAGCTGTCTCTCGGGAAGCCGTCTATTTTGTTGCGCCCGACAAATATTTGGGCGATCAGAGGGCTTCCTATAATCAATTCATGAGTTTTTCACTTCGAATAAGTGATGAGGGTCCCCGCGCCACTGTTGAAGATATTGTATTAGAAGGATCAGGACTTGTCATATCTCAGCCTATATTTGGTCAGGGAAATCCTCTTCCAACAACAAGAGGTCAACCCTATAAGTTTAGACTTCATGAAGACGTGAGGTATGGATGGGCGCCTCGTCTCAGCACCAAAGACTTCATAAGTGTTTTGTCGAATTTGACTGCACTTAAAATTCGTGTCACATATACGCCCTCCGGTTCTGGATTTTTAGATGATTTTCGATTAGAATCGGCCCAACAGTTGCCATATAACGAGAGAGCGACTTGGATTGAGATGTGTACCTGTCCTGAAGGATATGTCGGCCAATTTTGTGAGTCTTGTGCGCCCGGCTATAAACATGATCCGCCTGGAGGTGGAAGTTTCAGTCAATGTGTTGCTTGTAATTGTAATCACCATGCTGAATATTGTGACCCAGACTCAGGTATGGACTCAATTAAGGTTTACTACAATTGTTTTAATAATTAATAAATTAACGAATAATTCAATTAATTTATATTAAGAAATCATTAAAAGAGTTTCCATTAATTGAATGCTTTTTAACAAAACTAATGATTAATATCTAATCACTAATTCCTTACTCCCGGTGACGGTACTGACCACTCATAGGACGGTGTATTTGCGAACATAACACTGCTGGGGATAACTGTGAAGTTTGTGCTCCGGGTTATTATGGAAATGCGTTGAACGGCACTAGTAGTGACTGTTCGACGTGTCCCTGTCCAGAACAGGGTGCGTGCGTTATATTACCCGATGAATCAGTCGCTTGTCTTCAATGTCCCGAAGGCTACGGAGGTATTCATTAACTTTGGTTTTGGTTATCTTTTATTCAATAATTATATAATATTTTTCGATTGAAATCATATAAAATACTAATTATTTGATGTGTGGCACAGGCTATCAGTGCGATGTTTGTGTCGACGGATACTCCGGCGACCCTTCTGGCAGGTATGGGGATAACTCACGATGTTCTCAATGTCACTGCAACGGCAATATAGACTTGAATGCTGTCGGAAATTGTAACACAACTTCAGGAGAATGTCTGAAATGCATTTACAACACTCACGGATATCAGTGCGAGAGTTGTCTTCCCGGTTATTATGGCAATGCTTTGGCACATCCAAAGGGTAATTGCAAGGCTTGCAGTTGTCATCCATTTGGCACATATGCAGACGAAAAAACAACAGCCGATGTGCCATACGGTCGTCCCAGCTATAGCTTGAGCTATAATTCCCTTCAAACTCCTCTGTTATGCAATCAGGTGACGGGTCAGTGCAATTGTAAGCCTAATGTTATGGGCAGACAATGCAATGTTTGCGTCGAAGGCTATTGGGATTTAAGTTCAAACGAAGGCTGTAAGTCCTGTGAATGCGATCCTATCGGCTCTTTTAATAGGACCTGCGATGACCGGACGGGTCAGTGTTACTGCAGGCCAGGGGTCACTGGAAAGCAATGTAATGAATGTCTTCCTTTCCATTTTGGATTCTCATCAAAGGGGTGTACAAATTGCGACTGCGATCCAATTGGATCGACTGCTCCTCAATGTGATGACAGGGGTCAGTGCCCATGTCGTCCGAATGTTGAGGGAAGACGCTGTGAACGCTGTCGAGAGAATAAGTACAATAAAGAAGCAGGGTGTTTGGACTGTCCTCCTTGTTATACATTAGTTCAGGACGCAGTCAATGACCACAGACTCAAGTTATCGGAATTGACTCAATTGCTAAAAGAGATAGAACTCAACCCCCAAGTGGTCGAAGACCTTAATTTCGAGCGACAGCTGCAGGAAGTGAACAGTAAAGTCGATCGACTTCTTGAGGACGCCCGAAGAGCCCAAGGATCAGACGGATCGCTAATCTCACAGTTGGAATCACTTAAGGAAAGGATTAAAAGAGTTCAGGAAACTGCCGGAAGAATAGCAGAACAGTCGGATCACATAAGTATTTCTACGGGTTATGGCGAACAGAATATAACTTTAGCCGAACAGATCATTGAGAGAGCAAATGATGCCTTATCTCAGGCCCGAAGATTCTTAGACTCTGAGGGCAGAAGCGCTCTCGAAAAGGCTCAGCAAAGATCTGATCGTTTTGGCCAACAGTCACAGCGTATGTCAGAGATTGCTCGCGAGGCCCGAACTTTGGCCGACAAACATGAAAACGAAGCGACAGATATCGAGAACACATCGCGAGAAGCTTTGAATACATCAGAGACTGCCTTTAGATTAGCCAAAGATGCCATCGATACTCAAGAGGCAAATCGAAATGAGCTGAAGAAGATTACAGATCAACTCGAAGATACAACTGATTTGCTTCTCAGAACACAAAAGATGTCAGAAGAGGCCAACAGAGGCGCAGCAAAAGCTCACGGCGACGCTCTTACTATGTATACTGAAGTGAATGCCATCGTTGTCCCCACTTTTCCATCGGACAGATATAAAATGGATGCCATAGAGATCATAGAACAGGCAAAGAGAATACTAAAAGAGGCGGACGAACTCCTCGACAGACACGGAGACCTTCTAAATACGACGGACTATAGATTACAAGATGCAAGAGATCTTCTCGAAGAAGCCATTAGACAGCAACAGATTACTGATGAATTGTTGGCAGACGTTGACGCAGCCCTTCAAAGAGCTAAAGAAGCCGTTGCTGGCGGTGAGAAGATTCTGGAGGACGCGAAGAATACCTTAAAAACATTGAAAGAATTCGATGCAGTGGTTCAGGAGAGCAAAGGAAGAGCTGAGGAAGAACTTAGAAAAGTTCCAGAAATTGAAAGACTTATAACTGATGCCGAAGGAAAGACCACAGACGCTGAAAATGCTTTGGGAAGTGCTCTGACGGATGCCATTGAAGCCAGAGATATAGCACGAGAGGCACAGAGAATCGCTGAAAAAGCCTCGGATGACGCCGACAGGATTAGAGGAGAGGCCGGACAGACTAAGACAAGAGCAGGAAAATTGAAGGGTCAGGCAGAGGAGTTGGCCGCTGAAGTCGATGAAACATCTGATCGAATGAAAGGATACGAAGATCAGGCGAAGACTGATGAAGGATTGGCAAAAGATGCCCTCGAAAAGGCTAATCAGGCAAAGACATCAGCACAGGAGGCCGCTAAGAAGGTGGCCGATTCTGCCAAAACAGTGGACGGAATATTGGATTCTTTGGGTATTTATTGACTTCTGATTTGTTTTCAAAGAATTTAATAAAATTTCAATTCATTTATCAAATGACAGACGATTTGGATGAAATCGATGCACCACTTCTTGAAGATCTTGAGCGCCGTTTGGCTAAAGCAGAACAAGAGCTCAAAGACGCTGATCTCGACAATAGAGTGGGAGAGTTGAAGAATATTCGCGAAGAACAGAATAGATGGATGAGAGACTACGACGACGAGATTGAAAAGCTTAGGAGAGATGTGGCAAATATCGCAGAAATAAGGGCATCCCTTCCCGACGGGTGCTTCAGACGACTTAAATTAGAGCCTTAATGTTATTAATTACTTCTCAGAATAGAATCAGAATATTCTTTAAAATAATTTCAATTTTTAACAATTTTAGTCCATTTAGTCATTAATTGTTTACTTATTTTACTAATACTCTGAAAATGATATCAATTTTAAAATGTTTTAATTGTTTTTATCGTTTCCTTTGAATTGACCACAAATTTAATATAATTCTACTTTTAATCATTTTCTCTGAAAAAATGGGCAAATATTGCAAATTTAGTGCCAAATGTCTAATTAATTGAATGTTTTAATTGTAATTATTCTTCATTTGTCTATTAATTGTCTTCAATTCTCATCTATTTTTCAGATTTAATTATTTTTTGCTCAAAATATATCAAATCTTTTTATATAAATGTTTTTTCAATCTATTTGTGTATTGATTGCAATAATTTTCTCAAAAGTTATTAATTAATCTCAAACTTAATATAATTACATAATTACTGCCATTCATTGAAAAATTGTTTTGACTTTCATTTTATAATTAATTTTATTCTGAATATCAGTTTTGAAAAACAATAAATGGACCCAAAAATGGATGAGTTTTAAAATTTCTCAATAAATTTGATACAAATTCAAAGTTATCTACTTTTCTATGATCTGATAAACCACTCGATGAACTAACTCTTCAAGAATAATAGTTTTGGAAACATTTCAGAATTTGTACAGAATTTCATTCAATAGTTTACTAAAACATAAGATTATACAACAGATGGCATACACTTATTGTTTACAAGTTTTATCGCAAAACATGTGATGTTTTGAAATATGTTTTAAATATTTTAACAAAAGTTTATTTTATTAAATAATTAATTATAAATTAAATTAAAATTAATTTCAATAAATATATTCAAAATTCAAATGAATTTCATACTAAAAGACGAGTCATTTAACTGGAAATTACCGAAAGAGTCTGAATGTTATACACAAAACATTTGGAGTTTAAATTCATTGAAACAAATTAAATGTGAATTAAATTCAGTTAAAAGTCGTTTAAATGACTTCGACTTAAATATTTGGTCAAAACATACCTCAACTACAGACAAGTCTTCAATGATTTTTGAATCTCTTAAGAAACAATTAACCAGAAAACCATTTCTTTTGACAAAAGCCTGGATTAAAATCTATGAAATTATTGAAAAATTTAAAATAATAGAGACTTTAATCACTAATAATAATATGAATAAAACGAATAATAGATTATATGTTTTGTTTGTTTGTGAATGTCCGGGAAGTTTCATAAACGCTATCAACCATTATATTAAAAGCCATTCTTTTGATGTTAGACTCGAATGGATGGCAAATACTTTGAATCCTTATTACGAAGACATCGATTATACCATAATTGACGACAAATTCATCAAAAATGTGAATTTGTTTGAGAACTGGTTCTTCGGTTCTTCAAATACCGGAAATATTTTGGATAAGGATTTCATTGAAGATCTCAAACAAGAGATGAATATTAGAAATATTGAAAAGTTTTTGTTAATCACTTGCGATGGAAGTATTAATTGTGTTGATTGTCCTCAATCTCAAGAAGAAGTGGTTCATCCTTTGATATCTAAGGAAATATTGATATCATTGGAAGTGATTGCAAAAGGAGGATGTCTTGTCGTAAAGTGTTTTACTTTGTTTGAGTGCCAATCCTTATGTCTTCTCTATTTGTTGTGCTGTGCTTTCAGAGAGATCGATGTCTTTAAACCAAATGCCAGTAAATCAGGAAATTCTGAAATATATTTGATTTGTATTGGATTTGAATCCAGTAATCGATTGAATTCAATTATTTCAAACATTTCATCAAATAATCAAACAAAAGCTCTTTTTAATCGACAATCAATACCACAAAATTTCTTTGATAAAGTCGAGGAATGCCTCCAATACTTCATAAACTCTCAGATTTGTGTCATTAAAAACAATTTAGTTTTATTTGAAGCAAATAATGAGCAGAAAATGCGACAAATCGTTAAAAACAATGAAAAATACGCCAAAAATCTAATTAAAAATTTAAATATATTCAGTATTTCTCCGTTTGAAGAGTTGGTCATCGATTGTGATCAATATATCAGTAATTGTTTGCGATTTAAGAAATTAAGTCTTTTATTGTCAAACAATAAGAGTTATAGCGATAGACAACAGAATAACTTTTTTAATGACATTTGGTTTGAAAAACTCAATAAACTATTGAATCAAATGAACGATAATTTAAGTCTAAAAAACAATTTAATTGATTTTAATTATTCGAAACAAACTTCTGATACAAAACTCTTTGAAATCAAATTTATTTATGGAAAGCCTTATAATGAGATCAGAAATTCAAAGTTTTGTGATTTGTCTCTAATTATTTCATACAACGAATGCCTCAAACATAAGGAAAAATTCAAAAATATTGGCAAAAGTTTTATTTGTTTGAGTTCTCAAACAAAACCAATTATCGAACAATTGATTAATAAAACAGAAAAACATTTTAAAAGTATTTTAATTAATTGTGAGAAAAGTTGCGATCATTTTGTCAAACAGTTATCGAAAGACATAAATCTTGAATTAGTTTCTGATTTAATGAATGCCTTGAAATCTGATAAAAATATTTATTTAATAAATGCTTTTCTTGAATTCAATTTGCATTTAATTCAAGAAAAAGTTATTTTAATTCAATTGATATCTGAATTCATAAAAATTAATCAATTTATTGGTGAAAATGATTTACTAGTTATTCATATCGGCTTTTCATTGACTCGACTGATGAGTGGAGTTCTTTATATCATATCGAAGTTATTCCGATTTTATTCATTTGTTCCCTGTCTTGGAAGCGAAGAAGAGAATAGACACGGATTGCTATGTCTTTTTCACAATAAAATCAGTGACAAAGTATTAAACGAAGAAATTGAAGAAAAATTTGTTATGATTTTGGATAAATTGGTTGAAACTGAAGAGAGTATGACTTTAGTTGAGGTCATTTCTGTTCCGCTACTTATTTCAGGTATTTATTCAAATGTTTTGATTAAAATGTTTTAAATTAATTAATATTTTGTTTTAAACACTTTTCTAAAACAGATATCAAGTTTTACGAGACTTTATTTAATGCAAATGCAATACAAATGATTGAATTATTAAAAATTATGTCAAATTTAATAACAAAATGAGTGAATAATTTGTAAGAAATCGTTAAAACAATTATATTTTCTTTTGTTATAATTCTTATGATTTTATATAATAATTGAATAATAAATAAAATAAACACTTTTTAAAAGGACCTAATTTTCAGACCGAATGACATTTTAAATGTGGGGGCAATCGATCCAATCAAACATAAATCGGTTTCCTCTTCAATGAGTCGATTAGATTCTAAATCATAGGTAAGACATCAGATAATTAGAGATAAAGTTTAATATTTTTCATTAACTTTCAAACTCTGCGAAAATATTTGATATGTTTTTCCTCTAAAAGAGTATCCTTTTTTTAATTCAGAAAATTAATAAAATATTTGTTTATTTTTGTTGAATACAAACCCTTTGGTTACTAATAACTGAATTCAATTTCTGTAATTCCTTTTCATAGAAGTCTTTCAAGTCATCAATTATTCTGTTCCTGTCTTCACTCAATTGCGTCACTTCTTTGCTCATTTTATCTAATTTGATGGTTAACTCTTCGTTTTCAGCTTTTAATTTGATTTCCTTTTAATAGAAAATATTTAAAAGTATTTAAATGAATATATTCTTGAATTACATTTTCTTGAGTTTCAATGGTTTTTGCGTTGTGTTTGAGGGCAGCTCTGAGTCCAAAGGCTGTAGCACTTTCTCTGATATATTCTGATGACATTAAAGTCATTTTGATTTCATTGCGAATGCAATACAGGAGTAATCCCCGATCGACACATTCAACGGTCACTTGTCTTATGAGTTCATCTGAAAGAAAACCATTTATTGATTTTGTAATCAATCTTTGAATAAATATCTGACCGAAGCATTGGTCGTAAAGCTGTCGTCTTATCGGACAAACTCCAGTTTCACGGCCTCTATAAGTTCGCAAAGCAGTGTCCAACCGCTCTTTAAGTGATAAGACTTCCAGTCTTGTCGATGGATTTGTTGACACATGAGATTCATAGACATAATCACCGGATTCGTTGATTCTTTATATGTTTAATACAAAAGTAGATATTTTTTGTATAAAAAGGAAGGTTTAAAATATATTACTATACAGTGAATAGTATTATATGTATACTTCATATCAAACATAGAATCCAAAACAATTTGTAGGGATTCTGTCGTTGAATTTTTTGATGACTTTTCTATACATTCTTTACTATTGTTTTCAACTTTAATGAAATTTTTTCGGATCGGATGACTATATTTAAGGAATGTCGTCTCAATTAAAAGATTCTCTTCATTTGTTTCTTCCATTTTAGATATATTTCCAATTATTTAGTGTTAAGTAATAATAAATAACAAAACCATTAGAAACGGAAATAACTTTTATTTCAGTGAATAAATGAATCTATCGATCGATAGCCTAATTGTGAGCATAGCTTATGAATTTCTATGTGAAATGAAATGACAGACCAATTGTCTAAATTTCAGAAAACCCACTGAGTATTTGATTTGGAATTTGATTAATAGCTACTTTTAAAGTCATTTTCAGAACAATAATCGTTTAGAGAAGTGATAAACAATTTTCTAAACTAAATTATTTATATGAAAAATTTCCGCTTTTAGACTGATTTAAAAGATAATACATGTTATGTCTAAACTTACTTATTTGTTTAGTTTACTTGAAAATATATTTAAGAAGATGAGTGAAAGAGCAATACATTAAATTCGGAGCATTGCCTCAAGATCATATCAGATCATATCAGATCAGATCAGATCAGATCAGATCAGATCAGATCATATTGTGGCAATACTTCTAAAAATGAAGGTCTTGTATATTATTTGCTGATTTATCCTGTTTCAGTTCATCACAGTCTCAGCATTTTATTGCAATAATAATAAGACATTTGAACAT
>JAQIXD010001950.1:0-12322 GCA_034699985.1 Minunthozetes semirufus | reverse complement strand
AAAGAGTTTTTGAGATCAGGAGACTCGCGTTAAAAGGTTTTTGAGATAAGTTAATCATAATTTGATTTTACTGTAAGTAAATCATTGGATTTATGTGAAGAATAATCAAATTCTTATCGCAGTCTTTGACGTCTTTTTGATTGCATTTTCTCTAAAAATATTTATTTTATCGAATTATTCACTGTTTTGTGATATAAAGCTCAAGGAATGCCATAAAGAATGGGATGGTGTGCGCTATCTATCAATCATTAAAGAGACAAAATAATCAGAATTTTACCAACAATTTCAAAATCAAATTCTAATTAACAATTATTTAACAAAAAGCCATAAATAGTTGATTAATAGAGTCATTAGAATTGAAATATATTTTTAAATAATAAAGTTTTTGTCATAAATTGTGTTTAAGTTAAGGAATTGAATCAAGAATTTTGGTTTTTGTTGCAATAGATATGAGTTCTAATGATTTTCATTAAATTCTTTATTTATTTATAAAATTAATATAAATTTCAATAAAAATAATCAAAGAATTAAAGAAAAGGCGAAATACCAAACATTTCTGGTTCAAACTCTTCTAAGGATTTTAATATTAGAGTTGCATTCAGTTCAGAAGTATCGCAATTAGGATCGGGAACCCAAACACATGGCATTTCTGCGGCCAGCGCTGCCTTCACTCCTAACGGGCTGTCCTCGAATACCTTTAATTCATAATTAATTGAGAGAATAATTGATCAGAATATTGAACTAAAAACAGCTTTTCATATAAAACTATAGAAATATATTCAATTCATAGATATATTGAGTGATAGCCTATCACTGATAGGAATCAATTGATTTGATATTTAATATGAATTAAAAATTACCAAAACATTTTCGGGCTTTAAATTTGGATCAAGTCTTTTCATTCCTTCTAAGAAGACATCGGGGAATGGTTTTCCTCTCTTGACATTGGGATCATCGCCGGCGCAGACAAAGTGTTTGAAATAATTTGTTTTTGTAAAGAATTGGTGGTGTCCTCCTATTTTTGTGGTGAACTGTTCACTACTGGAACCGGTAGCGATAGCCATAGGAATGTTGTGTTTGTATAAATGCTGGACAAGTCTCTCAGCGCCGGGCATTAGCTTAACATCTTTGACAGCAATACTAAACATTCTGTGGGATACATCCATCAACTCTTCGGGAGTCAGCGGAAGATTTAGTTCACTTATTACTAATTTTGAGCTTTGAATAGGAGTTAATCCCATACAACGAGCCTTTAAATCCCACGTAAATTCTTTGCCATACTTTCTGACCAAATCAGTGAAAACTGTGGTATAAACAGATTCGGTGTCAATCAAGAGTCCGTCCAAATCAAAGAGGACGTGACTTATTTGACCCAATTTATTGTTAGACATTTAAAGTTATCGATAAAAATATAGAATCAAAAGAATAAATCCTATGAATTGAATGAATGAATGAACAGAGAGTTTATAATGTTTTTAATCAATGAAAAGAGTAATGTAAACAAAAGTCATGTGTTGTCTAACATATGTTGTGCCCTGAATTACACATTGTAAGTAGAGGTGATTTAACCCTTCAAGATTTGTAAGGTTTTGTAAGTAATGATCGCTATATTTAAATTGTTTTCGGATCAATTCCTATAATAAGTTCAAATAATTGTCAAATGTATTGTGATTTTAACGATTACTTGAATTGAAACTCATTTTTGTTGATAAGAAAACCTCTATATTTGGAGACAGAAGTGCCTAATAATCAGAGGAATGTTTGATAAACACATTAATCAAATCAAAAAATCAATTAATAATTCATTGATTGTATTTCTTTACTCCTATTAGATCTATATTAAAGAATAGGATCGTTTGGAAGTCCTATTAATTAAAGACAAAACATTAAGAAATACAGAATTTAATACAAATTCTTATAAGTTTTAAGTAAATTATAAACAAATTGTTTAAAAGTTTAATTTCAAAGAATAAAATATTTATTAATTTCATTAAATTCTTAATTAATTAATAAAACTTTATATAAAAATCAGTCATCAAAAGAAGGAAAACCAAAAAGTTGAGGATTAAACTCTTCTAATGATTTAAGAAGTAAAGTGGCTTTAAGTTCAGAAGTATCACAATTAGGATCGGGTACCCAAACGCAAGGCATTTCCGCAGCCAGAGCTGCCTTCACTCCTAATGGACTGTCTTCAAATACCTTTAATTGAGAGTTAAAATAGAGAAACAATGATAAAACCAAATGAAGAATACATTTCTATTATTATTAGTAATAAATATTATAAACCAAACAAATGACTAAACTTTTTCTATTGATTTAACATAAAAATATTCAAATTCTATAAATTCTTTGAATAATTACCAAAACATTTTGGGGCTTCAATTGAGAGCCAAATCTTCTCATTGCTTCTATGAAGACATCTGGAAATGGTTTACCTCTTTTCACGTTAGGATCATCGCCGGCGCAAACAATGTGTTTGAAAAAACCACTTTTTATGAAAAACTCTTTGTGTGCCTCTGTTTTTGTGACAAACTGTTGACTCGTGGAACCGGTAGCGATAGCCATTGGAATATTATGTCTGTGCAAATATTTGACAAGTCTTTCTGCACCGGGCATTAGTTGAGCATCCTTTACTCCAATGTTAAACCTTCTGTCCTCTTCCTCTACCAATTCCTCTGGAGTGAGTGGAAGTTTAAGTTCACTAATTAGCACATTAGCGCTTTGAATGGGAGTCAAACCCATACAAAGAGCCTTTAAATGCCACTTAAATTGTTTGCCATATTCTTTGGCTAATTGTGTATAAACATTAGTATATACGGTTTCGGTGTCAATCAAAAGTCCATCCAAATCAAAGAGGACGTGACTTATTTCACCCAATTTATTGCCTGACATTTACAGTTAATAATTATAAAAATGTGTTAAGAGTTCAAAACCAATGAATTGAATGAAAAGAAACGAAAAAGTTTTATCAATGAAAAAGTAATATAAACAAACGCACGTGTACTACATGTAAGTGCTCTCCCTTTCTATGACTCAGTTGAGTAATTTAAAGGGTCCTCCAATAATATTTTGACAGAAATCCCATTTATTTTTTTTTTAAACCGATTATTTTCATTTAATAAGAAAATGTTAACAATTATTTCAAATGTATTTTGATTTTAATGATTACTTCAATTGTAACACAATTTTATTGATTGGAAAACCTCTACTCTTGTTGTGAGAAATGCCTAATAATCAGAAATGTTTTATAAATTGCATTAAAATTTAATAAATGATTGATTGTATTGATATACAATCCTTGGATTTTGATCTCTTATTTTCATAGAGATGATAGTTTTCAATTGAAATTCAGCCAAAATTGATTTTTCACAATATTATCGGACATATGATTGTGTTTTTGCAGTTCATATCTGATGGCAACGGATGGGAAGGAAAGTAAAACCAATGTTTTGTTTATTCAGTCATCAGATTCGTTGGTTTTATCTCAAGTTTTTCTCAACAAATAATTGCAAAACAATAACTCAATTATCGAAAACATTTTGAGATTATTTGATAAATGAATTATAAAGCTTTCAAAACTTGAATCTCATCTTCAGATGTAATTAATAATTATCGATTGGTATTTCCCAAACCATTGCATAAACACTCAAATGAATGCAAACTTAATGTGAAGGGATGTCTGACCTAATGTTCAAATCATTAGTCATTTTATTTATATTTACTTTAATTTTATCGCAAATTAATTGCGAATTCAAAAGAGTTTGTTATCTTCGAGTCGTCCAAAACCAACAAATCGATGTCCAACAAATTGATAGAAACCTCTGCACTCATATTATTCTGGCCTTTGCTGTGATAAGGAATGGGACTATTAGTCCTGAAGATCCAACTGATCTGATTTACTACAGAAATGTAACAAAACTTAAAAACAATTTCACGGATTTGAAAGTAATGCTATCCGTTGGCGGAGGAGGTTATGATGGATCAGGTTTTCATGAAGTTTGTTCCAATCAGTCATACATTGACAGGTAAGGCCTCCTTTCCATTGAATTATATGATTTAAAATTGATTTTGATTTAGATTTGTTTCTTCGGTAATGCATTTACTTTTGAAATACGATTTCGACGGATTAGATATCGGTATTTATATCACATTTTTATTCATTTATTTGTTTATCACAAATATATTGATAGACTGGGAATTTCCCTCTTGGAATACTCCTTATCCCGAAGACAAGAGTAACTTTAATCAACTATTAAAGGTATTTGAGTCATAACTTGTCCTCACATTTAAATAAATCTGAAATTTTTTGTCGAAACAGACATTGAGTACACAATTCTCACGACAAGAGAATCGAATAGAGAATAGACGGCCACTACTCTTGAGTTGTGCGGTGGCCGCCATCACTAATGTTATCGACGGAGCTTATGATGTGCCAGAAATGGCTCTTTACGTAGACTTTGTCAATATAATGACTTATGATTTTCACGTCTACTCAAAATACTGGCCCTTCACGGGGTATGCCTTCAATATTGAGAGCGATTTATAAAAATATTCTTAACATTGAATTTATTTCAGATTCAATGCTCCTCTTTATGGCAGAAAAACAGAGAAAAGTTATTTCACTTTTTTAAATACCAATAAATCAGTCAATTATTGGATGCAATTAGGAATGAGTTCGCAGAAGATTATGGTCGGTATTCCCACTTATGGCAAGACTTTCCAATTGGCGACAACAGAACATACGGGACCCGATTCTGCTGCTGTCGCACAACTATCTGATGTCAGTTATACCGAAGTCTGTCAACTCATGAGAAACAGATCAACGAAAGTATTCTTCGACGACGAGTCCAAAGTTCCATATCTTGTAAGCGGTAACCAATGGATCACTTATGACGATCCCAAAAGTGTTGCCTTTAAAGCCCAGTGGATTCGAGACAATAACTTAGCCGGTGCCATGACCTTTGACCTCAATAGCGATGACTATCAATATGTTTGCGATAATTCGACTCAATTTGTTTTACATTCAGTTATTTATACGATTTTGAGCTAATTTTAAGCAAATATTTGATTCATTTTTATTTAATTTGTTTTAAAAGTCATTTAAATACAAAAACAAAACTATTTTTAATAAACAAATCAATTGTAATATAATTATAATAAATCTTTATTTAATACTTTTGACTCAAAAGTTTTGAGAATAAAACAGTTATTAATAGATAAAAGTTTTCTGTGAAATCTTGAGGTAAAAAATGAAGGTTTTCCTCAAGTCTTGTGTTCTTTGCCAACAAAAATAGTAATCAATTTCTGATAAAAAAGGAGCAATAAATCTTATTTTGGAAAATTCCTATATTTTTAAACTTAAAAATTCAAAACAGAATATTCATCTTTTTTTTCATCAAGAATATTCTCAGAATTGCATTAAAAAGGTTAGATATTACTTATACTGAGTTATATGACTGGAACCTAATGAGGAAATAAAACACATTTCTTAATAATAGGAAAAAAGTTGTCTCAAATATTATAATATTTTCCTTTTATTAAAAATCATTTGAATTATTGCCTAAAAGTAGAGGTTTTACTTAATTTGTTGTTTAGAGTGCACTCTATTGAGTCAATTATTGTGAACACATGTAAACCAAGACATGTGCTGTCAATTGATTTCATTTTAAAAGTCCATAAGTTCTCAACTTTTGTTATTTCCATTCATTTATTCATTGTTTGACAAAATGGCCAAAATTAGTGATAAGAAGAAGAATAAGAAGAGGAAACAGAACGAAGATAAGAGTGAAAAGTCTTCAAACGATTCAAATGTTGTTGTTTTAGATGCCGTCAGATATTCAGACGAACCCCCGCTTAAAAAGGTGATCAAATCTATACTGATTTACGTTAATATACTGAATATTTGTTTACCTCTGAATTAATTTCAGACCAAATGGATTAACAAACAACGAGTCCTGGTCTTAGCCACTCGTGGTATCACTTATAGGGACAGACATCTAATGAATAACATAAAACAAATGCTTCCGCACTCAAAATCAGGTGATTTTTGTTTAAATATTTTCATTATTTTCTTTAATTTACAAAAATTTTTGTTTCATTTGATGTCATCAAAAGAGCCTAAAATGGAGTCAAAGGATCCAAATTTGGTTTTAAACGAAATCTGTGAAATCAAAAACACAAATAAATGTATTTTCTTTGAAAACCGAAAGCGGAAAGACCTCTATATGTGGATATCGAATGTCCCAAACGGACCGTCGGCTAAGTTTTTAGTCGAGAACAGTAAGGGTTCCATCAAATGATAGCCTAATCTATAATCTATTATCTTATTATTAGTCCACACAATGCAAGAGTTAAGAATGACCGGTAATTGTCTTAAGGGGACGCGACCTCTACTCTCTTTTGACCCGATGTTCGAAAAACACATGCATTACTCGGTTCTTAAAGAACTGTTTGTTCAGATATTTGGAGTCCCTAATCATCACCCAAAGAGTCAGCCCTTTTACGATCACGTTTTCTCTTTCAATATCGTCGATCACCGGATTTGGTTCCGAAACTATCAGATCGTAGAAGAGGACGGATCGCTGGCAGAGATCGGACCGCGTTTTGTACTAAATCTGATCAAAATATTTGACTCAAGTTTTGGCGGTCGAGTCCTGTATAGTAATCCCGATTATGTGTCGCCAAACAAATACAGGCGAGACTTGAGATCAACCATTTCTAACAAATATAAAGACAAACTATCGGCCAAACAAAGCAAAGAACTGCGAGAACCCAAAGGAACCTCCTATTTGGATGTCGACAAATACGACGACGTGTTTAACACAATAACCCCTGAAATGGCCAAAGGAAAGGTCAAAACGGTTTTCCAGAGAAACAAAGACTAAAGAAATAAATTTAAATTTGAATTCAATCAAAAAATCATTCATTTATTGAAATAAAGAAACGCTTTTTCGTCAGTTAATCGAAATAAACATTATTTTCATATAATATGCAAAAGATTTTAATATTAGTATTGATTTGATTTTATATCGAAAGTGACTCTTCGTTAAACATTTTGTCAACAAATATAATCGATTGATAACAGACCTGACATATGGCCACAAATGGCGTCTCAAATATATAATGGATTTGTATTTCATTTTTTTGTCTACAAATATAGAGAAATAATATTTCGACGAAAACTGCGATAAGAATATCGTTTCAAAAGAAGTCATTTTCAAAGTGTTTACGATTTGTTGTTATCTTTTGTTTTCCTATTATTTGTTGTTTTTCTTCAAATAATATATAAATTTTATAATTAATGTAATAATTGATGTTTTGATGTCACAGTTGGGAAACCCTCTATGCGTTGGCCGCCAGAGACGGAAAGTCATTCCAGTCATCAACTTTAGGGGCCGTTTGCTCTTTAGGAGGACGACGGGTTCGATTGCGATCGCCATACGGTCTGTCAGTGCGGGGACCACCACCACCACCACGAGGCGGTCCTTTATCGCTACGTTCGCCACCCCTTTCGCGGCGCTCTCCTCTTTCTCCACCCCTCTCGCCTCTGTCCGGACGCTCTGGTCTTTCACCTCTATCTCCTCTTTCGCCTCTGTCTCTGCGTTCCCCACCTCGACCGCCACCTCGTCTGCCATCACCACCTCTTCGGGGAAAATCTCTGCCTTCATCTCTGAAGTTGATCTCAATATCCAAAATCTGTTTGTGTCGACCCTTTCTTTCCTCCTCCTGTCGTTCATTAAGAGATTAGTCTTAAAGAAAGCAAAAATATTTGTAATAATTGAATACCACTTCAATCTCTTCGTATTCGACTTCTTCTTCTTCATCCTCGACCTTCTTCTTAAGAACGAATGTCTTTTTCCATTGGCTGTTGTCCTCTCCTTCTCCGGGTTTCCTGAGATTGAACTTTGGTTGGACTCTCTTCTCCTCGAGTTGTTGTTTATACTCTTCGAGTGTCATTTCTTTGGGTCCTTCCGCTACTTCCTTCTGTTCTTCACTTAGTGTGGCGTCATTTTCCTGGTTTGAGTCATTCACATCGAGTTGAGTCTCATCTGCGCTCCGGTCAGTCAATTCTGTGGTGTCGGCAGGAAAGGTGTCTCCTTCAGTACCAAAATCATTGAGTTTACCCCAATTGTGAGCGCCCCCACCTTCTCGTTTGTCCACTGCCTTAACGCCCGCTTTATCACTGCCAGAGTGTCTGTCGAGATCACGTTTACCGCGGCGTTCGTCTCCAAATCGATTACCGCGACGGCGGTCACCAGTTCCGCGACCATTCCTTCCTCCGCGTCGATCGCTATCACTTCGCTCTCTCCTCTCCCTATAAAAGACATTTGTGTCTATTATTCTCACAGAATATCAACAAAACAATAATATCTGAAACGAGTCTAACAGTTGTTGTCTGTCCGTCGTATGCACACAACCGAACCATTAATGGGTACGACTGTCGGCTTAATTGACGGATAAGTGACTAAAAGGGGACAAATACCTCATTTCAGTGTTTCCTCCGAAGCGGTCCTCTCTGTTTCGCTGGTTCTTCAAGTCGTCGATATCTTTTTGGTCGTTCGACTGACGCGGAGGTCTGATGGGGCGGTCATTGGAGTGATTAAGTCTGTCTCCCGTCTGATTTGAGTCCCGATTCCTTTGATTTCGATCAGTCTTTTGACGCGGGGGTCGATTAGAGTCGCCTTTTGTTTGAAGAAAAACAATTAAAATCAAAGGAGAGAGAGAGGGAGAGAGCACTAAAAAGTAGGACAGCCTTTGACTCCAATGCTTTCACACAAACACATGGCTTACGGTTTGTAACTAACGAACAGTCATTTCGCTAACCGTTTGCTTACAATTAAAAGTAATTTCTCTTCAAATTAAGACAAATCAATACATTTGAGTATCAAATGAATGAACGCAATCACTAAACAACATATTAAAGGGTTGTCTTAAGACTCAGACATTTAATCGATTAAATTATAGGACAAAAACTACTCTTATTTTTGTCAATATTTTTATGGATTTCATTAATTTTAGTGAAAATCAAATCAATTTCAATGGATTTGGAGATCAAAAGAGATAATTAATAAATTAGACATAATTTAAAATAATATTCAAAACAAACGAAGAACTAAATTCAGACAATAATGAGAAACAAACCAACCTTTTGAAGAGTTGTCTTTGGGTTTGGACAAAGACTGCGAATTGTCGGTTGTCTTCGATTCTGAAAACAAATCAATCAAATAATCAATGATTGAATCCAAGAAGTAAACAAACGAATGGTTGATTGAAACAAAGGACTTACTGTTGAGGGAATCCTTTTGAGTCTTATTATCTTTAATGATGTTCTGGTGGTTAGCGTTGGAAATCTTCGAGTCGTTCAGAGCCTTAACAGATCTCTTGTCCTGCGTTTTGTCTGCCTTAACGGGTTTGTCGCCAGTCTTGGAGACGATCTCCAAAGGGTCCTCCTGTTCGTCGCCAATAAAGATGGCATATCTGTTCTTCACGCCTATGCCATATGAAGACTCCATTGCCTCAAATCAAAGTATTTTTATATCAATTAATTGTCGACAACTTTTAACTTACAATTCAATACAAATTAGTATTAAATGTGATTAAGAAATGAATAAATAGTTATTAAACATTTAAAGCATAAATAACATTGTCTTTAGATATGGTTTCCTCTAAAGCAATGTCTACTTCTTTAGTGTTGGAGTCGAAGCGAAAAATGCGTTCAGTGTTTGAGACCTTCACTGCATTCACAATACATTCAATACATTAGCTCTCAATTGCATGCGTTTGCGCTCAAAACACATTCAATACATTGAATGCATCGCATGTGAGTCTCACACAGAGGGACAGACACAGAGGCGGAGAGGGATTCAAACCTTACAGTGAGAGTCGTGTGAGAGTTGTCTGCCTCTCACTCAGAGAACCGCTCATCCAATCGTCTGTCGGTTCCGTACCTCAGCTTTAAATTTGTGAAACTGAAAACAAAACAATTAAATGGCGGGTTATTCATCAAATATCACTAAACAATTACGTTCACAATTTCACTCACTTTTTACTCAACTCTAAAAACTTTGATAGACTTTTAAACATCACTTTTATTCACTATAATTTGTCACTCAATTGTTATCAGGCCATAAGTTAAGCTGATTTAGTAAGATAGACCTTCTTAATCGGTCATCATTTGAGAAGATTGGAGTTAAGAATGAACTTGTAACTTTATAATAGCCTGTTGTTGAGGTTATTTAAACTTAAAGTTTAATAATTCAACGATTCTTATCATAAATGTGTTATTAATAGTGTTATCAGTAGTTTCAAAGTCATATCAAACTTATTTAGTCTGAATTAAATAAGTCGAGACGATCTTTAATTTTAACATAATACTATTATGATACTATTGATACTCTCAGGTTCAAAGTAATTTGATCCCTCATTAAATACACGTTTTCATAGTTAAGGTCTTATAACAAAATTAAAAACATTGTCTCCTTTTATATAGTAATTTAGACATTGAATAAAATAGATATTAAGTTAATATCTATTTTATTCAATGTTATTAATATTAATATTATTAATCCTTTATTTTTATTTAATTAATATAACGCTAAACTACTTATAACTAAACTACAATATTGCCAAAACTAGTCCTGATTAATGAAAACTGAATCAATATGAAAGTCAACTGAGAAATGCAAATATGTCTTCAAAGTAAATAATTACTAATTGTTAAATTAATTATGAAAATATATGTAAATGTAAAATATCTGTAAACTCATTTCCAAACTATTATTATAATAATTGAGAGAATGGTGATTAAATAACTCGTTTACTAATATTTCAAAGATTATTTCAATGATATTTTCACGATAAAGTTGAAGGTTTGAATTTATTGTAAAATATTACGTACTTTTTGGAGAGAACTTTAAATGCTATTGTTTTGATTCAATTGAAGGAAAGGCTGTATTTGGCGGTAAACTTGAAGTTTAGGCGCCGGCGGTTATGGGCTTTATTTTGCGCACTACTTCTACACTCCTTTTTACTCTACAATAAAGTTCAGCTGAAAAGTTAAACCACTTTTAAAACACAAGAGTTTTAATTGATTTTTAAATTTAAATCTAATTCTCATTTGTTTTAATCGCATCAAAATGTCACACAAAGGAGTTATTGTCTTTTCGACACCAAATTCAGTCAAAAGTGACTGCAATTTTATAAAAGATGACAATAATAACCCACAGTTGGGTTCTTCGCCTATTAATAAAGACAATAGTCTTTATCATCCCTGGCGGTGGTCAGACTCGGCTCAATCCATTCAATTGAGTCCACTTCCCAGTGCTTGGAATTCTTCGGCCAATTCTCCATTCGATTTGAATTCGAGTTCGACTAAAAGGGGTCGACCGAGACTTGAAGAGATCACAGGACTCATACTTACCGGTTCTACCTCTCCCTCTGCCATAAAGTGTGAGGTATGTAACCGAGTCTTTCCGCGGGAAAAGTCATTGCAGGCGCATATGAGGACACATACCGGTGAACGGCCCTACAAATGCGATTACTCTGACTGTGGCCGCGCTTTTGCACAGTCGGGACAATTGCGAACTCATCAAAGGCTTCATACGGGAGAGAAGCCATTCATTTGCGCACAAATCGGTACTTATTTTGCTTTTCTTAAAGTATTTCAAACTTTTAATCGAATTATTTGTTGACCGAAAGGCTGTACCAATCGTTTCACTCACGCCAACCGGCGGTGCACTCTTCACCCGCGATCTGGTGTCCGCCGAACTGATCAACAAAACGAACAAAACTCTTCTAAAGTATTAAAAGTGAACAAAAATATTGGAAATACTGTTAATAACAGCAAAAAGTTCGACAAAAAGACTAAAATCGTTAAAAACGAGAAAAGAAAGGACTCTTCGCGTCGGTCTGTAATTGTTGGACACATGGGTCGGTCGGCCGCTCGCAAACTACACGAAGAACTTAATGCAGAAGCAGATGACGAGAGCGACAATCGGGAAAAGATTATGGGCGCTCTGGCACTCATGCAATTGGCGGGAAGTGCTCCCATTGATATCGGTTCAGAGGTGTGTATCGGTGCCAATGAAAATGACGAACAAATCTCTATTCCGACCACATTTTGGCAACAAATTTGAGTACTGAATGACGAGTGACTCAAATATGAGACAAAATTCTACAAAATATTCAAAATTTTTATTATTTTTTCCCAAAATTCGTATTTTTCTCAAAACGTTATTCAAAATGACTAAAGCTCTCAGAAAAAGGGGATAAACGGTTTTTGCTAGATCACGCGCTTGAAGTTGATAGTTGATTCGGCTGACCA
>JAQIXD010001949.1:0-12325 GCA_034699985.1 Minunthozetes semirufus | reverse complement strand
CGAGTGATGATGAAAGGTATGGTATTTTGGTATTGGATGGCATTCCTGTTCCTCGCGATCGTTACCATTAATTTCGTTATCCATATAATGCAAGTGAACGCCAAGAGAGAAGTGCTTTATATCTCGCTTTTCATATATAAATCAATTGACAATATTTTAATAAAATTGAGTCGGAATTCGTAAAAAGCACTTCAAGGGTGAGATAAAAATTAAGTTTCAAAGAATAAATGGTAAAACATATCACCCCTCAGAGTGATGAACTCCATTCAACTGGTCAATAATGCTGTGTTGTTACATTGTCTATTTAAAGTTTTACTCTGTATTACCATTGTTTGATAATACCAAGATCAGATTCTTGCCTTTGTCCGGGTTTTAAGCCGATCCAGAGCTCTTATAAGTTTTTGTTTGTTTCTTATTAATTAGAGATTCACTCAATTATTTAAATAACAAAATCAATTAATACTTAAATAATTACGATTTGATTACTATTTCTCCAATTAATCTTTTTATTGAAATGTTGTGGTCATTTGAAAACTGGTATAATTATCTGTAGTATAAAAATCAAATTTAATTTCAAACGAAACAATTTTAATTTTAGTGGAAAGGGTTGTATACACAAATCAATAGTCAGTGAAATTCATTAAAAAGTTTTCAAAAAAATTGTGAATAAATTCAATGAAAGAAAAATAATTAAATTTCAGAAACACTTAAAATAAAAACGAGTGAAAAAAAGTGTTCTGGTTTATCAAAATATGATTATTTTCGTAATATTTGGTCTTGGCCAATATTGGCAACATTGTTGGCATGTGCTGTGTTTTTTGGTGAGTGTTGTGCCGAGTGTTGTGACATTTGTAAACTTTTATGTCTTTTTATTTATTTATTCACAAATAGCTCGGAATATGTTTAGCCGTTTGGTTCGCGTGTCTTATATTTTCGTTATATTTTGTGTTTAGTGTCTAAAACTTCAAAGAATTTTCAGAGCAATAAAAGCCTACGAAAAGAGGCAAACATATGAACTGAGCTCTTGTCGGAGCTCTCAAAGCACAGCCATAAAGACTAGCAATTAAGAGGCGGCAAAAACATATTCCCCGCTTATATGTGAATAAATAAATATAAGACATAAAAGTTTACAAATAGTGACACAAAGACAGTGACAGCACTGCATATGTGGCAAATGGTGGCAAATGTCGATAATTTAAATACACTATTACCTCAAAATAGAAGCACATAAGTAGGAACAACTAGAAGAACTAGAAGTAGATGTAGAAGTAAGAACATCTACTCAACAAATATTAACTTTCTTGTCATCAACTTATATGACGACAGAAAAAATTAATTTCAAATTCATATACAGAGAGTTGGCGTATATTGAGTTGTTCCAGGGTTAGTTCCAGGGTTAGTTCCAGGGTTAAAAGCCTTCTCATAAAGCAATAAATGATTGGTAATGAATGCCAGGTTATACAAAGTTATAAAGATCACCTGAGCAAGACTATTTGTCAATACAAATGTTTAAAAAAACAAAATAATTTTCAAGTGAAAAATCGATTATCATTATCATGCATATCTTAAATTCTGTATTCCCTAATTCGATTAGTACAGGGTTGGCCAACCTGAGCAACTTTCAAGTTGATCATGATAGTGATTTTTCAAGACAAGGTATGTGTAAAATATTGTCTTTTTCTCCTGAAGAACAACAAAAATCTCATGAGGTTTGGTCTCACAAAAGTTTTGAGATAAAATTTTTCCTTAAATTTCTGGGTATTTTTTTTAAACCAATTTTCGGTGCCTTATGGGAAGGCCTACTCCGTGGCCAACCCTGCGCTAAAGTTAATTAACAGAGAATGAGTTCAAACAAATAAAATATTTAAAATCAAATTTGAAAGAATGCGGTGAAGAAGATCTTAACAAATCAATTGACATAATATTAATGCAATTTCGCTAAAAGTGTTAACTCAAGCAAAGAACAGATAATTTCTGAGCGCAACAAGAATTACATGATAGCGCTGGTTCTGGTCGGAACCGATGACGAGGTTAATGACATTGCACTGCATAACCAATTAGCGATTAGTGGCACGTATGACACCTGTTGTCAAAATGCAAATCACAAGACCGTGGATATGGTTCGGCGTTTGGTTATAAACAATTATAACTCATAAGAACTGATGGATTCACTCAAACGAGACACCGATTCGTAATGTTTTTTGGCGAAAAACAATTTGGGAACCCATTGTTCTTCAGTTAAACTATCAAATTGCAAGGCTCTGGCTATGGCTTATGGATTGGTGTCCTACTGGGCCATCAACTACTCATTCATTAGTTGAAAGATAATTTCAATCGATTAACGAAACATCTCTCAAGCTCTGACCTCAAATGTGGCGAAACAAATGATTTTTTGGATAAAAGACTCGAAAATTATTTAAACATTTTTTGGATTTCCTTTAAAACGGAATTTTTGTGGCAATTATTTCATTTGTCTTAAGATCTAATTTTTAGCTCTAATTTTGAGGTATTATTTGAAGAAAATATTATTTTATACCACAATAAGAATGAAACCACAACTTTGAGGCAAAGAGTGTGACAAACAAGAGCACAGTCTTATTCTCAGATGATCATCATTACAAAGTGAGTATTTAATCTAGGTGGACGTGATATGTTTTAATGCAGGGGATAGGGAGAGAAAGATAGAGAGAGGAATGAAAGGAGAGATTCGCCGCATTCAAGATGTTTTAAAAAGTTCATATACAGGAGATTATAAACCAAAACCTCACATGATTTGGATAGCTTTGAAAATGCTGCAAAGTTTTGAATTGATCCTGTAGATCACCAAGATATTTTAGTAGGATTATTTCAAATTTTAATTAATGATTAGAGAACTGGGTTTAACTAATTAATAGTTAAGCTTCAGCTTAATTTAGAATATAATTATTTCCATATTTGATATTTCCCATGATTTTTGAAAAGCACTTTTTTAAATCCACCTGATCCATCACAAAAAAAGAAAGAGCTTGGTTAACTCTGCATTAGAGACAAAATACGAATCAGAAAAAAAGTATATCTGTTATTGTGTAGGAAATTCAGTTTTGATTTCCCCGCTTATCTCTCTCTCTCTCTCTCTCTCTCTCTCTCTCTCTCTCTCCTCCCTCTCCCCATCTGTCTCTATGGTATTTTTATATGACTCATCGGTATTGTAGGGGAGAGAAACCGATAGACACAAAGACTGTGAGGGATAAACGTATGAGGGTTTATGGGCTAATACGTTGGTCGAAGCGGTGGATGCATTGGAAGCACTGGGAAGTAGTTTATTTTGTCTGTGAGTGATAATAATACTGGCGCGGAGAATAAAGCGCTTCCACCACTTCAACCAATGCGTATTCCTCATCGAAAGTCTGTGCACTAAATCCCTGACAATCATATTCTTTGCACTGTTTTTGCGCTAAAAAAAGGAGAACTATATTTGTGTTGAGAATGTCTTCAATTTAATAATGGTTTTACGGTTATCTCGACTCAAACACACACACATTGAGAGAGAGCACAGAATATAGTCGAGTGTGTGTTCTGTGAGAACCGATTCTGGTATATATGGTGTATAACAGGGTGTCTACACATGACTGTCATGATATCGATTATATTCATTCATTGAGCAAATATACGTTTAAACTACAAAACAGAGAGCAAAGGATAGGATGAATAACATATACACTTAAACAATAAGTTTACAATCAATTTTGTTTCGTGTGCCTCACTCTGTGCTTGATCACTGATCAGTCCTCCCTCAAACACAGAGAGTCAGTTCATTTGTGTCTCTATATTAAGTTTATAAACAATAAATAAACTGAAATATCAATATTAGGTGCCCTATCCCTATCCCTATCCCTATCCCCTGGTCTATTCTGATTATTATTAATGGCGAACATATTTGAAAGACACAATTTATTTATATGATGCGATGGGAATGGAGTGCGAGGACTGAGTGGCGGCGCATCACATCTGGTGTAATGTTCTTTGAATTTTGCACATGAAATATGAGGACTTAATGTCTAACGTAAAGTAGAGCTCAACAAAAAAAGATTAATAATTTATCTCTTGATTCGAGCGAACAAATCATAGACTACTGTTATGCAGAGCTAAGGCGTGATATTCACAACAAAAAACTAACAGGTATTTCATTTTTCAACTAAAATCGCACATCAAATCCATTCAGACCCTGAATGACAGCCAATATATTAGTTTTTCGCTTATTGTCAATAGAAAAGGTCATATGAGGGAGACTTTTATGCGCATAATAAACACTATGGTTTGTTGGCGTGTCTATGCGGGTCAGGCATAAGGCCATACATCGGTAGTCAAAACATTTTTGGCCACTTTTTACTCGAGATTTCCATTGATTTTGCATAACAAAGGGCTAAGAAAAGCTTCTTTTCAAATGAAAATTTCCTGATCCACGACATTCACACAACAATATATTCGGTGAATATTCTTCTAAATATTGTTCACCAAAGAACTAAAGCACCAAAAGGGCACAAAGGGAGTCAACCCAAACAATCAAATTTAGACTAAAAGGTCTGGATCAATCAGAGAAAGCAATGCATCTCATTTTTCTATTCACTCCGTTGGCTGACATCCCAAGGATTTTGACCAACACTTTCTGTGGTATACAATAATCTACTCATGAAATGATTAAATGTTTTTCGTATCTGGTGATGAGCATAGTGAGCATGGTCATTTCCGATGATTATATCAAATAATGGAATACTTAAGACCTGATTATTAGAAGAATCATTTGAATGAAGACAATCGAAGAAGATATGGAAGTGATTGCCCTTTAAATGTGAAATCAAGTGACTGATCTCCGAGTTTAATGTATGTGCTGTGCTATGTATTCACGTATATTCACGTCTATAAGTCTATGTATAATATTATAATAATTATAGTGATATCTGTGATATGGCTCAATGTGTCTTACAATGAGCGGAGTGTCGGTGCGATCGCATGAGCGGTCAGCCAAATCAGTCAACTATGACATCTGAAAACACTATGAATTGGATCCCATCATAAAAATCATAAGCAAATGCATTAGAGGTTATTGCGAGCGATAGGAACAGTAGCACAGCTATCAGTCCTACCGACTGAACAGACAATGACAGGAGAGTAGCAGTGATTTGAAAACTACTCACAAATCATATAATTCTGGTCTCTTTCAGGATAATTGCCGTAAAACCAGTTCTCCGCATAAGATAGTCAACTGGTTTTCGGTCAATCAATAATAATTTCAGAGCAAAATCTAAGCAAAATATTCGCCAATAAATGCCATTATTTCGCAGCAGTTCTTAAAAATTGATTTTTGTTTCAAATATTTTGTTCGAGTCTTTCCTTTCAGTTAATATTCAAAGCTCTGCGACAAGTGTTTGGATATTTCTAAAGAAAGCCATTCCTCTCTCGATATTGAGAAAAACCGAGAACTGTTTGTTTGAACGACAATCACAAAGGCATAGCCTTATTAAGTCATATCACAAACTCAGACATAAAATTACTTTCTCTGCGGAAAGACATAACCAGTAAACCATTCGGTGCACCAAAACTAAAAACGAGTCAAAACGACTAAATAATGCAAAATAAAAGATAAAGAATGATAGGAAAGTCGGCCAAAAAAGTGTCGCTCAGAATATATTGAGAACTAATCACGACTTTCCTCTAAAAGACATCTCTGGTTACACTTAATATACACTCGAATTATAAGAGTATTTCAAGAAAAGCTAATTTGAAAACTTTGTATACAATATTGCGAAACCATTTTTTAAGAGCAAATTATTTGGAAATTTTTGTTCACAAAAAGTAAGAGAAAACAAAATCTCAATCGAAATGTGAATTTGAAGAAAATCTTTCACTCGTTTTATAGTTTTTTATGTGAGAATATTTTTTGACACAACAATTACCTTAATATGTCTCTCCTTTGGCATCAAAATTAGCTTAAATTTTGATCGAATAATACCTCAATTCTGGCCAATGATTGACTAAATCTGAGTATATTTTTTTGCCAAAAAACTAATGCAAAGAATCATTCAAATGATTTGAGAATAAAGTGCAGTAATTTTGACCTCAACTGAACTGAAATGTCTTTATTATTCCGAATCTAAAACTCATTTTTTAAAGGTTTCGAGTGATTCTTATCGGGGGATCTCCAAGTGGGGGACATTCCCTTCTTTAAGTAATTTTGTATTGAATATTTTGGCCCAGTTTTCAATTGTTGGATGACCAGCCCCTCAAATTTTTAGTGAATGCAAATTGGATTTAATAGATTATTTTGAGAAGAATTGCCACCTGATGCCCATAATTATGAACAGCTTGGTAAGCCCTCGACTAAATCTGAATATTTGCTTAATATTGTGTTCATAACAACCAGTGATTTGGCCACGAAAGGTATCGATTTGAAGAGTTGGGTCATTTTGAGTTCAATTCAATGGATTGTCGCACATTTGCCAAAACAGTTGCGTGTTTTCTCTGAAGAAGAAGTAAAGCCTTAACGCAAAGCCATGCAAATGCTTTTCAGAGCTGGCAATGGGTTAGAAAAATATAGAGCAGTAGCCTCTGCTCCACTACTATGTAATGACAAATGGCTATTAAGCAATCGATGACACAATCGTCAATCATTTATGATAGAGAAAGGATTGTTCACAGTTTTGTGTAAATCGGAGTAAAGTCACTCCACTTTAATCGAAAATCTCTCTCACTCTCTCTCCCCTTCCCTCCCATGCACTCTCTCTTTAACCTCTCTGTTGTTTTTCATAAAAATATTTTGAAAACATTTACAACATTTTCAACATTAGGGAAGTAATAGCGAAATGCATTAAAATTTAAC
Organism: Minunthozetes semirufus; assembly: GCA_034699985.1. Classification (NCBI taxonomy): domain Eukaryota; kingdom Metazoa; phylum Arthropoda; class Arachnida; order Sarcoptiformes; family Punctoribatidae; genus Minunthozetes; species Minunthozetes semirufus. Next base: position 5,469 of record JAQIXD010001949.1, on the reverse strand, counting down.
TCTAATCAGCGCTCAGCATAATCATTCATTTGGAAGGCATATCCCCCGACTCTAATGTAAAAGTGAAATAAGTTCGTCTCTTAACTGACTCTTGAATATCATTAGTTTTGCTCAAAGAGAGAGATGTTTTGATAATTTGATGATTCGTACGAATAATAAATAATATTTGACTAATGGCTAAGTTTTCGCCATAAAAATGCGCGAAACACTATCTCTTTAATTGAAATCGTTTGACACATATCTGAGTGTTTGAACCCTAACCCGGGCTTCCAAGTAAAGTGGCTAAACAATAATCCATAATTTAGTTTTCAATAAATTAAATTAATTTTGAATATAATTTCAATATAAAGACAAATAGTTTTGAAAAATAGAGTATTTACGCTATCATTTGGCATCAACTTTGAAAAGGTAGCTGTCCTCTATCGGGGAGCTTTCGGGCCTCAGACTCCACTTCTTAGTTTATGCTTTGGACAAAGGTTAGAGGGGTATTTGTTTGAAAATTTTCGCTTTTCCAGATAAAACTTACTCAATATATGTTCTTGGCACTTTTTTATTTAATTTTAATACAAAATAAACCAAGAGAATCTTTTTTAGTCGAAATTATGACTATTTTTAAGATAATCACTTCATTCGGTCACTTCACTTTTTCCCAATTTTTTGGACAATTTTCTATGTTTTTCCCAAAACCTTTTTCAACTCTCTTGTCTTTAAAATAAGATATCTTTGGATCCACTTCTGATATTGAAATGATTCTTTGACCAAATTAAGAGGCAATAAATAGGCTTTAAGTTACCGAAAATAAATTTTAAATAAATTCATTAAATATATCCAAAAACAACGTTACAATTTAATTCTGAATTTTCCTTTTGAAACAATAGTGTCTGAATATTTTTAAGAATCAAATATCCGCTTAAATTGAGTTTCAATAAAAGTAACCATGTTCCTCCTCTCTATTGTCTTTCTGGTCAATATTGAATCAGAGGAGCAAAAGATGCAAACAATTATTCTTTGAAAAGTTTAAGAGCGGAAACATTTCTATTGGTTTTTACGGAAATTGCTTTTCAATGCTTTTTTAATCAAAATATTAGAGAAAACACTTCTTTTTTAGTTATCATTCATTTATTACTTTTCGAATATTTTTCATTTTATTAAAATTATTTCAAAAATAAAATTAGAAATACTTTTCACAGTAAACCATATTCTTAGGATGTGCTCATCCGATCGACGACATTATTATTCATTGATTTCTGGATGTCTTATATAAGAATTCTTTGAAATTTACCATGCTTAATTTCTTTTTCAGTTAAATATATTAAAAATGTTGGAGAGAGAGAGAGAGAGAGAGAGAGAGAGAGAGAGAGAGAGTAATTACATTCGTTTAAATAACTCATACCAGGGATGGCCAGGAAGATACAAATCCTGTGGGAGGTGGGAATATCTGTATTGTTAGGGATATAATAATTCAATAAATCGTTGGATCCCTTTTTTTCTACCGAATAATGGAAAGTAGATTTAATTTTCAAATAAAGTGGTAGGTCTTTGTGTAGGTCTTGGTTAGACCGGGTTTAGCCATTCGCTGATTAATGAAAATTGAGGCATTCATAGTGAGTGAGTATAAGCGAAAAATTCAATATATTATACAATATAGAAGTTTTGAGGCTCTACTGTGCAGCAGATGTATGCATGTATTGACGCTTTGATGCACTCCTCCACCGACACTCTCTCTGTCTGTAGTGTTAGTACAGACTCTATACTCAAACACATATTGAAAACTTTGAATACAATACGTATTTAGACTCTTATACACTCTTATACTCTCCTAAACACAGGCTTTTCGCTCAGAATATCAGCGAAATATATTTTTAATAACAAAGAAGTAATGATTTGATGAAAATTTTAATATCAAATACAATACTCAACAAAAATATTAATAAATTCTGTATTAATATAAAGAAGTTTTGTTTTATACAGAGAACCGACTCTCTGCTCATCCTATCCTCTCATTAGAGACTTTTATTTTGACTGAAACTCAAAATGTTTAGACAACTGTTCAATACTCAGGGCTCAGATACTGATCCAATGTTTTCGAAATCAAAACAGTCATTAATAACCCGGAGTATAATCAGGATTATCAACCAAAGTTCGGTTAAAACTTGCAAAGATCATTAGTCTTGCATTACTAACTGTTAACAAACATGTATTGCCGGTATTGGATGCGCCGACAATACCAGTCCAATAAATTAATTAATATCGGACCCATTTTTCCGGCAAAATATCAAAACTTTATGGTTCAAAGATACTAATTATCATTTTGATGGTAAATATACATTGGAGTGGAGAATATTCAATATATTTTACTTTATGCCTCTTTTTCATTGATAATTAAAGTGTTTGGTTATTCTTCTGGAGTAATATATCATTCATTGACGTAACAAAGAAGATGTGAATCTGTTTTGAGAATTAGTTTTTCGCTAATAATATACTTCAAGCGATGCCTTTAAGAGAGCTGAGAGAGAGAACAGAATGAGAGTTCAATTTTCACTCATTCTGTGCGCTGTTTATTTAGTGTATATATACTGAGGAAACATATATTTTGTGTTAAAACTCTACAATTTTGAGTGTATTTGAGAGTTTGAATGCAAAAAATACTTATAACGCGAATAGAAATTAAAAGCTAACATAACCTGCAATTAAAAACTTTGCTCTGAAAATACATACACATTAGGCGTGACATCAGTGCACTTCATACTACAATGAATGGTGTGCTGCCTGTGCTCTGGCATAGTATGTGTTTTGGAAGAAAAAAAGTTAAAATTCTTAACCAAACCAAACCATTCTTCACTTGAGTTTTGAAAAGTTTTGAAAAAAACACCAAAAAATCTGAAAAATGTATTTTTCTTGAAAACGAGGAGTGGCTCTCCTCTGGAACGGACCCAAAGCTTTTGTTTTTAACTAGATTTTCCACTTTATTAAAGTTCATTTATTTGGAATTTTTGCATCTTTTTTATCAGTGATTTCATTCGAGAAGAAAAACAAAATCAATAAATTTCTGACAAAAAATTTCGGTTTAAATGAAAATTATATGAAAACCAAAACCGAAGAGCAATCAAATCAGTCGATGAAATCGATTCTTAAAAACTTGATTTCACTTCAAATTTCAGACACAGATATCGATTAAAAATACAAACTCTAAGAAACTCTTTGTTAATAAACCGCTGATGTGTTGGATGGCTGTGCTTCTGATGGAGTAAATCATATCTGATATCGATTGTAATAAAGACTATAATTTATAAAAACAGAAGCGATTTCAATAGCATATGAAGACAAACCCATCATAAGAGGGTATTATTTACTATTAATATTGATGTAAAATATGGACTCATATATCATTAGATTTATATAACAACTGAACGGAATAGAAATACTGGCAAAGAGTGGCAAATAGTCTGCGCTGAGAGATATCATAAACTCGATTACATCAACAAAATAGTGGACTTTCAAACAATTCACAGAATAGACTCAGTTTATGGTATTTCATAACAAAAGTGATGGAAATCAGGCTTTTTTCACAACTCCGATACCATTTAGTGAGAGGGATGGCTGAAGGGGGTCTTCTGTCACTCCACTGATATTATTCCACACGTCATCATAAACCCAAGTGATAGGAACCAGGAATCATAAAATGCAAAAATCGAGGCATAAAAAGCTATAAAATAAAAATTACTGAAAAAATATCATTAATTTTGAAATATTCGATAGATTTTTGTCAAAATATGTCATTTAAGGGCTGATATCCCCCTAGACTTTGGCTCTTCTAACCATTCCTGGTTCGACATTGATAATAGAGCTCAGCTTATTTGGCTGCAGAGCTCCGGCTTTATCTAAGCTCTCCTCTCACAGAATTCTTTATTCTCTTTACTAACTCTCCCCTCCTCTTCATAAAAGTAGAGGTACCAGGGTATCAATAGTGGTATGGTATGGCATAGACTGGTCTCTGTTCTCGAACAAAAGTATCAGAGGAAATATCTAGACAAAAAAATATGTCGCTTTCTTTTTTTAAAAAACGGTTGTGCCCACCCATTGTACAGGACCAAAATGTGTGGTACCCATCGCCACAAGATTCTAGTGGGTTACCGAGCTCTGGCAGCTCACAACTCAGGGATTATTTAGGCTTAATTGCTCGACCATTACTTCTACAATACATTCAACTGATATACTCTTTTGCTTGTGATTCATGCGTCTGGTCAGTGGTGGTCGGACTCCATGTGTTGTGCCCTATGACTCAAATCTTGAGTGAGATGGGAGATAGCACAGGAGGTTTAGTCATCTAATAAATAAAACAATATGGATGCAAATTTAAAGTTGCGAAAATAATTTTGAAATTAAAATTCGTTGGTTATCCCTATTTTGAACAAATTTTTAATACGAATAAGGAATACCATATGCCTGTGCAAAGTCAGTCCTCTTTTATTGCTGTGCGAAATAATATGAATTCCTTTTATTATTATTTATTAAATGTGAAACTGAATTAATATTTCAAAATTATTTTAATGTCTTTACTAGAGATTGCTTTTGAGGAACTGGCACTGGCATTGGCACAGCATAACCATGCTCAATTGTGTCTAGTTTTCAGATTTGAAGATTCTTTTGGATATTTGCCGACTGTTTTACAGCCCTCACGCTATCACTTCATCCCTCAAAAGAAAAAAACTTTATTATTATATAAGTTGTTATATCTTTGTGTTAGTGTTTGACTCAAATAAATGAATCGTAAATTCAAGTGAAACATTCAATTGTAATATCAAGTAAACTATCAACTATTATATTTTTTCTCCGAAGAAAATCATTATTCATGCAATAAAATATTGATTAAAAGGATCGCGTTGTTCACAACTTTGCAAATACATACATAGACAAAACATTTGAAACTGGTACAAAAGTTGATCACTCTAATTTCACTTCTCATTTCTCATTTTAACCAGTTAAAATTAAAGTGACCAGTATTAAAAAGGATCGAAAAAGTTTCATATGAATTGTCTGCCGCTGTATGTGTTGCTCAGCTCTTGACATCGATTCTTAGTGTATATATCAATACAATTGTGATTATAAAAGGCTATGACTTATAAAAACAGAATCCAAACGTGAATTCAAACAATATTGTGAGGAAACCCTATCGAAAACGGGGGCTCTATTTACTACAATCGCTATTAATATGGATGCAAAATATGAAATCATAGATCAAACAACAGTTGAAAAGAAATGATCTGAACAATTCATATAATACATCTGGTTTATAGTATGCATGACATAAGCCATAGAAATCAGGCACTTTCCCACTGCCTCTATTCATTTCGCTCAGAATAAAGGCTCTGCTGAGCTGTTATTGCAGTAGAGCTTCGGCTTTATCTAAGCTCTCCTCTTAGTCTCTCTCTCTCTCTCTCTCTCTCTCTCTCTCTCTCTCTCTCTCTC
>JAQIXD010001948.1:0-12326 GCA_034699985.1 Minunthozetes semirufus | reverse complement strand
TTGTAAATAAAAATGAAAAACAATTTTATGATTAAATGAGGAATTTTTGTATTGAAAACTGAATTCTTGTTTATTACAAAAACTGATAATTCGAGCCAATGTCCAAATCTATATCAGATAACTGACCCACGCGTAGTATCATATATGACGAGGTGTGACCACTTTATCACAGTAGATCTTATCGGGTGATAATAAGAAATTAATTACATTATTTGTCTCATTAATGATGATTACGCCTACTATTTATTGCTCTCAAATATACGCAAAAAATCTAATAACTATTTCATTGACTGAATGTTTTATGTCTTTATATCTCAAAAGTTATGATAAGTTTAGTAAAAATAAGAATGACTTCACTTACGATCGCTTTCTTATTAATCTTCAGTCCATTAATAACTGAAAGTCTAAAAAGTGAGTAAAAGTAATGAATTTAATGATATATAAGAAATGATAAATGAATTCATTCTCCTCTCAAATAAAGTTTGCTTTACTTATAGTTATATAATATTAAGACTTGACCTGACATTCTAGAAAAGTTATTAAAGAAGTTGATGTGATAGGTGATAGGTCAATTATTGAACTTTGATTATATGAATTTAATTACAATTTGATTGATTTATTTTTATTGTTTGCTTTGAATTACTTAATAAGAAAATAAATTATTTGTCTGTTATTTTGAGTCATTAATTATTATGAAATACTAATTATTCTTCACATAAACGAACAATTATTTCATTTAGTCTTAGATTTAATGCTCAGAATTTCGGTTTTGCTTATAATTTGCAGAAAATATTTCTGAATACAAACAAAATGTTTGTTTGAATAATGATTTTTAGAGGTATTGTGAGTTCAGACACTCAATGATTGTCCAAACTTTTAGTTTACTTTTCGCATAATATCGGTTCAGAAATGTTTGGTTCGAAGGAATTGAGGATTCGTTTGAAAACATTATGAGTGACGGCCAACACCTCTCCTCTGTCTGGGCAAAGGAAAGGTATTATTTTTAAAACTCCCAGAGATCTGGGACCTAGACTTTCCTTGTCTAGAATGGCTATTGATGGCCGGGTAGTCAAATATCATTAGGCATTGAATATCGATGGGCTGAGTGCCTGCAGGCGATGCTAAGTCAAGCGAATTATTATTGAGACCAACAGAGCAGGAATTCCTTCCAAAATGGGTTTTCTTATATTTAAGTAATATTTCATTTTAAGTGAAGTAAATCAGAGCTAAAAATTTCTAATTATAATCGAATTAAACTTAAAATTCTGTTTTAATTATATATTTTTCCAATAAATCCAAGAATTTTAGCCAAAAGTGGTTTTGAAAACAACATTAATGAATAAATTTATGAATAATATATGAATTAATGTAATAATGTTATCAATAGATTTAATCTAATGTTTTACATCTAATTTTATTCCAATTATAGTCTTAATAGAATATATGCTGAATAATTCATAATAGATTTGTTCAAAATAATAATCAAAAGTGCATTTTTTCATCCAATTTCATGCAGTTTCAAGATTAGAGACCCATTCGAGTGGTGTTTCAATAGATGAGCACAAAAATGATTATTTGAAACGCGATCTTTCAATCAGAGCTATTCCGAGGCCTGATTTGTCGATTAGAAGAATAGAGGAACAGACTGACAATGAGTCTATTGAAAAGGCTGTGCTTTTTAACGCTAAACATAAGGTTCCAAAGCCTAAACCAGTGAACAATAATATTAGCGATAAAAATGAGACCCAGAGTTCAGACTCGAAATACAGTAAGAATTTTATCAATTAATCAGATTTTATGTGAATTTATAGTAATATTTCCTACTTTTCAGAATCATTGGCTATTGTATGGTCTGTCTGTGCAGTCATTGTATTGAGTATTGGCTTAACTGTACTCTACATTCACTTTAGAAAAGGAAACAATTCATCGGAAGAATGTCTGAATACTCCAAATGTTCTCCAATTGAATACAATTTCAAATAACGTTAACATAGACTTAGATCTAATGTCAGGAACACATTATCTCAATCGAGGGGTAATGGCGTTCAGTGATATAACACATGAAATAATGGCAGTCCATCAAAATAACAATTTGGAAAAAGCAAAAACACCTACCACTAGCACTACCACCACAGCTATCACCAAATAAATTATCAAACTATCATCTCATGAACTCATAGATAAATCAAGATTTAAAACTATTTGAATCTTAATAATCGATAATATATTTTGAAATGAAAAAAGTGATAGAAATCTGTCTTTCACTTCACTTAACATTCCATTGATTTAATTCTGTGATATATTTTCATTCATTCATTCATTTTGAGTAAATTATCGAAAAATTTTCGCAAAAAATAGTGAATTAAATAAATTGAAGAAATTATTTATATCTGAAAGTGATTTCGAAATTATGAACTAATTTTATATTTTTGTCTTTTTTGAATATTTTAATAAATGGTATGAGTCACAGATGGGAGGGCCGGGAGAGAGAGCGAGGGAGAGGGAGGGAGAGATTGTTTAGCCCGGAGCACAATTCAGTGATGCATAGAATTCAAGGCCAGAACGAGAGTCAAACAAAACTTTCTTTACGTTTTAGGTATTATTCAATCATTTTCTTTGAAAGTTAGGCATATCTTAGGACTAAACCATTATTGCACTAAAAGAAGGTAACTTTAGAGGTGATGTCGATGTGATGTTCAATCATTTATTCGATTAATGGTTTAAAATTAAAGACTCTGTTTGTGTTAAGTCTGAAGAGTTGTCATTAAATTGAATAACGTTTTGACAAAAACGCAAATATTTGACATTTGATTCAAACTGACTGACAATAAAACGTTTGAGTTTTAAATGTTTAGACAATTATCGGAGAAAATTAAAAATGCTTTCAGTCACACGAAAAGGCATTCCTTTTACTATAACAGTATTAATAATTGTTAGCCATAGAAATGACACCAGAATTTGAAGCCAGAGTTTAGATAATCAAAAGGTTATGACCTCTAAAACTGGGAAAACAAACTCAAATACATTTGTGAGTTATATATCTCTTCAGAAAAAGTTACACTAATTTTCTCCTAATGTTTGCATGTCTTGTGCGAAGAAAAATATTATTATTATTCTGTGCGATCAGTAAAATATATTTAGAGACAAATTATAAATTTAGATTTAGGACATGTGTGTTAACCAATGCCTCGATTATGAGATCTGCCAAATATTTTTCTCACTCTCATAAGTTAGTTTGAGTCGATTGGGAGCCCCTTATATAATGACAGCACAAAGTATACAAAGAACTGTGAAAAGAGTTTTTACTAAAAGAAATTCGTTTAAAATGATTTCCATCAGATTAACCGAATCAAAATTTCCCCTAAATTTTGCTTTAAATTAGATTTTTTTTGAGTAAAACTTTAAAGAATTATTACGTGATATATAAGTCATAAAAATAATCAAAATTACGAGAAATAAGTTGTTTTAAACACGAAAACACTAATAGAGTGATAGATAATTAATTTTATATCAAAACTATTGTCACATTAATGTTATTATCAATGACTGAATTTTGGGAGCAAACCATTTATTGTAAGGCCAGAGCACAGGTTGCAATAATTGGCTGTTCGTCTAAAAAAAGTATAGTCTCTCTGCACAAGAATTGTTTGTGCCATTTGTCGAAAACAACAATTTTCAAGTTATTTGACACTAATTATAAATAATGGTCTTTTAGCGACAATTCATTTTGTGCGGAGTCTATGCATAAGTCAGTAAAGAAATGCAATAATTCATAAGAAAACTGAGTGTTTGTCCAGTTTTGGAGTTAAGTCCAGTTTATCTATTATTGAGTCAATATATGCGGTAAACGAATCATTGCTGTAATCGATTGCACCGAAAAACAGCAAAAAAAACCTGCAAAACAGCACACCATTGGCACAGGTCTGAGCACTGGCTTAATAGCCGCTAACTCTAGCTGAGAGTCAGAGTCAGAGCAGCGGTGAAAAAAGTATGTATTCTTGTACTGGCAGTGGTATAACCATTCTCTCTATTGAATCAGTTGTCTGTGTCCTTGTGTTGGTTACGCCATTGGAAACGGTGTGTGAGTTGTTTGGCATAATAGCACAGCCAGTATTTGCCAGTGCTTTGAATCAACTCCACAATACTCTACAGTAGAGTAACTCTTCAGTAATTGCATTGAAGGAGATTTTAGTTATCCTCATAGCAGTGGATTCATCAGATCCTCTAATATCGACACTACCTCTGTCTGTCTGAGCCTCTTGTTTTTGCCGCTCACTCTTCAGTCACTCGTTTTTCGGCAAAAGTTTTCTTATTTTTGTTTTTGATTTAAAATCAATTTATCGATTATGTGATCATTTAAATGACAAACTGTTGCTTTTCTCATATATTCCGATCCAAAAATAGTTCTAAAACTATTGAAAAGAGAAAATAATTTAAAGTTTTTGTTATTCATTGACTCATTCACTCATTTTTGTTGAATTGAATTCAATTTATTGGATGACATAACTGTTCGGATATTTTTTGATAACAATTATTTGGAATATTTTTCATGGATTTCAAGTGAATAGTGTTCTGAAAGTCTGAGACAAATATTGTGTGAATTGAAATAACATTCGGAGAGTTTGTCCAAAATGTTTGTCTCGTATTTAATGAGATTTTATTTATTAATAATTTTATATAAGAGTGCGGAAAGTGTTAGTTTGGGTGACTCTGTATTACCCCCGCATTGCAATTATACAGTCGATAGAATCGATGCCATCACTAACTTTACAAACGGGTCACTGTTTGTGGCCAGTGGTCAGAACTATTGGCTTTTGAGACCACACGAGAAGCCCATACATACAAATGCCTTAAAAATCAGTGACCTTTTGCCAGAAGTGTCAACTGTGGAGGCAGTGGTTAATCTGAAGACAAAAGCGGATAAAAGAAACCGTCAGTGTGTTTCAGTCAACGAACATTTAATATTCTACACTCAGGTATACTATAATTGTTTTCTCATATAATATAATATAATTTTATTTCTCTTTAATTATATTTGAGTTCATATTTTCCGCATTAGTTTCTCGACAATCAAATAATTATCACTAATTTTATTCTTATTTCTTCATTACAAATCTCAATAGATTGTGAGAGGACCTGTCCCTTAGCCTCAAACTTAGACAATAGGTTTTGATCAAAATTTATGGGAAAATAATTATACATTACTTTTGATTTCAATTAACTTTTGTTATAAACGTTTTTAGATTTATTTTTCCCTAAATTTAAGCCTCATTTCTAGCTTTTGTTGGAATAGATTTTGAGATAAAATTCCTTGAATTCAATCTAAATATAAAAATAAATATAATTTGAATGAATAGCACTTCGATTGTTCTGATCTTTCATTTTTTGATTCAAGAGTTGTCAGACTAAGATCCGTTTCAAATGATCCGAATCATAAAAGAAATTTTGAAAGTTTCCTCCATGTAATTGTTGCCCATAGAATTGATACAAATGATTGCTCAAGGTTAAGCTTTAAACTAAACAATTTTTTGAATTATGAAAAATGATTATTACATTTAAATGTTTATTATTTTAAAAGTTTATTTGAATTTCAATCATTCGTTCATTTATTAATGACAGACGATATACAGTAATATCAATAAATTCATTGACTATTAAATTATGTATTTCTCACACAGAGTTTGTTCCCATACTAGAGCTGACCCTTAGATAACATTTAATGCATTTAATTGAAGTAATTTATAGTGTTTTTGTCGTCCAAATATTGAGCACTAAAAGAGTGTTTAATATGTTGTGAATAAAACTCATTTGAAAATATGAGTCAATTTATTTGATTTAAGAGAACATCATATTCACAAAAGTAGTCCCCATTTTCACGCTTATGATTACCGAACGAAACAAAAAATATTTTTATGAAGAGTTGAACGAACAGTAAATAATGAAATGTCTAAAAATGTTTTTTATTAGTCCGGGCACAGTTGGCATTACGAAAATAGCTCCTAATTTGATGCCTTTCCCCAAAACGAAGAGCAACTGTTCTCATCGATAGAGTACTTGATTTATAGCATCAGATTATATATGATTTACAACTGAATCCAAAAATTATTTTTAATAGATTTCAGTTTTAAGTTATAAAAACTGAGTTATTATACAATTTTAAAGTTTAATCAATTTTAGAGAAATTTAGAGAAACTATTCGTCGTTTTTTGAGCCGCGAGTTATGTAAAAGTGATTTTCAAAGAATATTTCCACTAATTGTTAGCCATTAAAGGCGTGACATTAGAGCCATTCCTAAGTTTAACGAATTCACACTCAAGTTAGAAAAAAGGTATTTCCAATAATTGGGTTCATTTATAAGAAATTTATTCTAACATTTCTAACCTCAGAATATATTTTGAGTTTTATTTGGAATTTCAAACAATTCTTATATTTTTGTTTGTAATCAAAATTTTCCGAAAAAATATTTGGTTTTTGTTTTGTACGGAAAACTAGTTTTTTTCCTCAATTAATGTCCACTTTTTGGGTAAATTTTCTTTTTTCTAATCATGAGTTTGTGTGAAACGAACTGATAGATTGAATTTCATTAAAGTTATCCTGAAAATCAAACTTTTTCAATGTTAACTAAATTATTTTACAGTTCGATAGTCAAACTTTTATTCATTAATTTAGACATTTTTTCCATTATTTTTCTTTAAAAAGAAGTCTCTGTTAAACAGAAACGTGTTTTTCACTTACGAAACACTATTATATGTAATAATAATAAAAATACATTAAATTCAATGGAAAAATGCATTAAACAAGAGTATGTATAATGTGGTGAATATAAGCGAGCTCTGAATTTATTGATTTATACGATCATTTGGTTCATTCATTTTCTGCATTCATTTGATTCGTGATTCCCATCACTGAAATTGTAATCCTCTGTGAAATAAGCGGTTATGAAATATATGAAACAATTAATGACATCAAAACTGACTTAACATTCATTATAATAGCATTAAATGCATTAAAAGTACAGAGTTTACGAAAAAAATAAGTTTTTGGAAAAGTATTACTAATTTAATATCAAGTCATTGGACGCCCACTTTTTGTTGTTATCTCATAACTTCCGTCTTTAAGAATAACTGTTTAAAAATCTTTTTGCTTTTTATTACTTAAAATTTATTCAATTAAATGATATTTCTCTTAAAAAAAGAAATGAAAAATAACTTTTCATTGACTCAACATTTGATTCAAAATATATTTTTCAAATTTTCAAAATAAGTTTCAAATAGTTGTTCACTGAATCACTCGTTTTGACTGCAATTATATTTCAAATTCAGTTATATTTTGTTTTTTATTTTGCATTACTTTCCACTTAATACTGATTTATGTATATACTGTTTACCTAAAGATTTTTAGCAAAATTTCCTCAAACTATGACTTTATTTCAGATCGATTTGTTTATCTGATTTCAAAAGAGAAAGGCAACATTTGTGCAATAAATTTGAATCTTTCCTCGATTTATCACTTTTTCAAATTGTATGCACCCCTCAGATGAAACAATTGATTTCCTGTTTGTGAATCTCTGGACATCCGTTGAGATGTCCTCATATTATATGCAAAACCTTTTATTAAACTCGAATTTTAGTCAATGAAAGTCGAATTAAACTTATTTCGAGGTAAAATCTATTATAAATTTATGCTAATTCTAGCCTCCGGTTTATCTCAAGTTAACTTAACATAGGCAATGCCTGTGCTATGACTGACTCACTTCGCATAACTAAGAGGAAGGAATAGTAATTATAATACGAAAAATCATTGATAAGACATTCAAACCATAATTAAAATCAAATCACACTTATAATGAAGTTCTTGCAAGAGATAGAAACTAATTACAAGTTTTCAATTACTCTAATTTTTCTGTGTTTTTCATTTCAATATTTGACCCGAAGTCCATTCAATGAAAGTGATTGAAACGATAAACTATAAAAACTTATCAAGTTATAACTTCCAATTAATGGCCGATTTAAATGTTTATCTAAATGTTTTTAAAATGAAAAGTGTTTTTATTTATCAGTTATTGAATCAGAATCTTTTATGTTTTTTATAAATTCTTGTGATCATTGGCCCATCATATCTGCTCTGGCATTCATGCTTATTTGAACAAGTACATATATGTGTAGATTTTGCAATTTTCTAATTATTATAATATGAATCGATTAGATTGTTATTTGAAATTTAAATTCAGGTTTAAAAGCAAAAACAAATTGAATTTTTCAGATTTAATATCAGTTATCAGCAGATTTTGATTGAAAATTCAAAACCGAACTCAAAATGAATGAAATGAATGCTTCAAACGAATGAATAAGTTTTGAAAAAATAAGAAGTTTTTGAGTCACGTCTCAAACGTTTCAATATTATCTTAACTCAACGAAAGGCATAACATTTTTTAACGAAATCCATTGCAATATAATTTCACATATAATCAGAATTTGCAAAACCTTTTCAATTGTATTTGTTTTCATGATTTCCGAATCCATTTCAATGAAACACATTTATCATTAGCTCCGGAGTTGTTTACAAATTGTGAGCATTAAATGCAAATTGAGTTTAGTTTTATTCAAATCCTGGATTGAGATACTTATCTAAAGTTGTTTCTCACGGATGACATTAAACCACTTTTTGTTTAAAACTTTTAAAATTTTATTCAAACACTAATTAATGGATGTTTTGTGACTCTCTTATTTAGAATGAAAACGACAGCACAGTTATCAGTATTTATGAAGACGACAAATGGACAGTCAAGAGAGATATATCGGAAGTGGATGTCCTGAATGCGGCCAAGTCTGTGAACTGGTCACAACCGATCGATGCTTTGGGCACTTTCGGGGATATTGCGGTCATATTTCAGGGTTCGAACAAATATTGTGTTTTCAATGGATTTTAATTTTATTTATCAATTCTTAGGAGACTTTTATACGTCTATTAGATGTAAAGACGGAGAATGGGCTGAAGTGAGACACCTGAGCATACCTGTCTCATTCTCTAACATCAAAGGACCTCTGGATTCGGCTAATTTCCATATAACTCACTCTATGTTAGACGACGCCTTTCTCTATATGTTTAAAGAGGAACACTTTTATATCTGTCCCATTTATGGATCAGATGTAAGATACATTTTTGTATAAGTAGTATCTTATTTCATGATAATTCTAAACATTGCTCTTTTTAATTGTAGCCATGCAGTGGTCCCCTCTCAATAGTGACCGATTACTTCCAGTTTGATGATGAGTGCGGTTTTAACCCTAAGACCGCAGCCATTGGTTTTTGGATTTGGATTATTATAGCGGTTATTGTCATACTCTTGGCTCTGGTTTTATTGGGATTATGTTGTTATGTAATAATATTGCGTTCGCGACAAATCACATTTTGGGTGAATCGTCGGCGCAATAAACCTGACAGAAACCAAGGACTCACATACGAAGCCCTTAATGGCCAGACAGACGGCACAGTCAAAGGAACAGAAATGAAGGTATGATTATCTCTACTCTTATATGTGAACACAAATTAATAGCAAACGTTTAATGAGATTTGCGCTCAAATAAAGACTAATAACTAAAAAGACTTTTAATCTGTTAATGAAATCTAGTTTTTGATGTTTTTGATTGAATGCACTAATAGTTTGGCAAAAAAGTATTTTCAATTAATTTGTCTGATAATGAATTGAATGTCGTTCTGATAATAATTAGCGATTATTTGAAATCCATGTCATTTTATAAAGTGTTGAAATCGAAAGTCAATTCATGTGTAAAATTATTTCACGTTTTTTCTCTTACAGAAAAAGTTGATAACAACTCTTTAAACACACCACACATCTAATGATCACAATATTAAATGTCAATTAAACACAAAATAGGTTATTATTGCATATAATATATGTATTAATATATTATTTTTCACAAAATATATGCATTTGTTATGCAATTGAATGTCAATTAAATGCATGAAATAAATCGAAATCAATTTGAACTCCGATTTGAACTTTTCATTCAACTTTACATTTGATAGGTTTTCTCGAAATCAATTTAATTACATAACAATTGTATTGAACTTTAGGTCCAAACAACTAATGGTAATGGAGTGGAAACCAATTTAGATGACAACACCAACACTCCGTTCATTGATAGTAATGGAAAGGATGAAGAACTCAAACATTAGACAAACTTATCCTGCATTTCATTAAATCAATTCAGATATTATTTAATCGAAAGTCTTTAGTCTTAAATATGAGTTTTTATTAATTTAATTATGTATTTGAATATATGTCCCAAACTTTTCAATTGAATCTCACATTAACTGCTTTTTGCAAAACTTCTGATCAATTTTCTATTGAACTCATTGTAAACAAAACCCGATTTCAATAAAATTCTTTGAAACTTTAAAATCAATTGAATGACACTTTGTGTGGATGTCTTTCCTCACTCTTGTCACAAATCTGTCAAAATTGTCCCAAAATTGAAGACTTAAGTAAAGTTTTAAATAAAATTCTGATTTATTTATCAAATTAAAGTCATTTTGAAGTAAAGCATAAAATTATTGATTAAATATTAATCAAATCCACGAACACATACACATCATGGGAGGGGCAGTTGACGTTATAACAGGAGGACCTCCCGTTGAATTTGTTGTCTCATAATCTGAACTTAAAAATCCAGGACTCGTAGCACTAGATGTCCCGGAAGTTTGAGAACCACTTGAACCGGTGTTTATTAAGTTTGATAGACTACTTCCCATATTCTGCAGATTCTGTGGGTTTGTAATACCATTACCGGTTATCATTTGTTGCAAACCAGTGCCAACCATTCCGCTACCCAAAGACGAAATGTTTGTGATTGGTCCGGGAGCTGTTGGAAGTCCGCTAACTGTCATATTTGGGAAGCCATTAAGTGTTCCATTTCGGTTCAATAACTGAATCAGATTTGGAGGGGTCGGAGCAACGGGTCTTTCCCTACAAAATCCCGGAACACAATCCAGACAAAGAGCGTCTTCGCATCTCTTGGATTCAATTCCTCGCAAAATGAGATCAGCTGTTGATTTGATAGTAATTTGAGGATTAGCTCTGATTTTAGTGTTCTTTTGAAATATTCCTAACAAATGGTTTACTATTCACAACACAATTAATTATGACTTCAATTATAATTTTTCAGTAAAATTGGTTTCTTTCAAAAACTTACACAATGAAAATCCATAACCATTTATTGATACCGTGAAGAATAAACAAAATATAATAAATATAGACAACAATTTTTGAAAATTCATTTCAACCCTTAATATCAGTTAATTTGTTAAACAAAAAGTCGTTTTTCGCAAAAATTCTTCTAAAACTGAATCAGAAATAAAGTTATTATAATAGAAGTATTGAAATTATAACAGGTTTTGAAGATTTCAAAACAGTGACTATAAATGGAAGAATATTGTCTCACTTATTCAAAATCTTCCGGAGATTATCACCGGATTTAATAGTGAACTGATATTTACAGTCAACTCTACGATTGAATCTATGGATTACTCTTTAAATCAAATAATACTTTTATAGAATTTATTCATCTTTTGATTGAAAATAGGGACAAATTTATAAAAAATATTTTTATTTTATTTGAATTTTGATTGAAATTAAGTTCAGATTTTGATTATCGAGTCATTCATTTATTCAGTCATTCAGTGGTTTCACTTCCAGATTAATCGGATTTAGTAATGAACTGAGATTTTCAATCAACTCAACGATTGAATCTATGGATAACTCTTTAAGTCAAACAAAAGTGTTTTACGAAAATTAATTATATAAAACTTATTACGAAATTAAAGTTATTTTATAATATTTTTAAATTTTGTTTTCATGAGCTCTTTGACTCATTTTTGAGTTGAGCCTGGCTTAGGTGTCACAATCGCCCAATGTTCTGGTCTCACGTAGAGTTTAGGGTCACTTTTCTTGTCATGTAAACCCAATACGTTCTCCCCTCTCCTCTTATTAATCGCATCCTTGACGTCTTTCTCTGTGTCTTATCATGGTTAATTGATAAAAAATAAAAATTCAACATCTGACATCGTAAATAGAAATTTGAAGCAAACAAAATTCTTACCTTTGCCCTTCGCTTCATATTTGCCCTTGCTTGTTGATTGTTTGTGCATTATTCGAATACTTTAAAATTCTTCACTGAAATTATTAAACAATTTTTTAAAGCTTTGAAAACTTTTTGATAACTGATTATCGAAAGTCTTCTCTATTTATACCAAAAAAGTCATTAAAGAAAAGTATTGTCTGAGTTTTAAACCCTTTCCAATTGG
>JAQIXD010001947.1:0-12331 GCA_034699985.1 Minunthozetes semirufus | reverse complement strand
TTTTTGGGCAAAACTTCTGTATTCTTTGCAAATGTTTTAAGCAAAGGAAAGGGAGAACAGAACAGAACAGAACAGAAGAGAACAGAATTACAAAAATCAATTTTTATCATTCGAAAGCTCCGATACTTTTCAATAGGATATTCAAAGAATTGTTTCCAAGTATTTCAGAAGATTTTAAGTAAATTCGTTTTATGAAATAATTTTTAAAAGAAAGAGAGCTCTGAATACACAAAAGAAGTATTCCTATTAAGAGTGAATTACATAATAGAGAGGACCCTATTATACAAGCGATCCATCGATCAAAAGGCATAAAAGTCGGGCTTTATATATAAGGACCTGATATATGGCCTAATATATGGAGATTCCTTTCGTATATTCTAATGTATTTTAATAATAAAAATAATTGCATAAAAACTAAACAATTTATTCGCTGCACTTCATATCCAATGCATTTTTATACAATTTTTTGCCTCTTTTTTAATTCCCAACGCATTTGCTATTACTCTTCATATCATTGAATACAAAATGAATAAATTAATGCAAATGAAAATTAAGGCAAAACTGGGGTATATTAAGAGGCAAAAGCTGTGCTCTTCTTAAGGAAGTAATTTTTAATTCACTCCTTTTCTCAGTCTTTCCTATTCACAGATCGAATATGTTTTCAGAAGACTTGACTCAAAAGGAAATGGTATATGATTTTCATTTTTGCCTCCGAGTTAGCGATCAAAGTGTTGTCGGGATTTCATATTCAATGTATTCAAAAGTAGAAAACATTTTGCCTGAAATCACACGAAATCATATTTTATGGAAAATTTGATTTCAAAAAATCTGAGTCATATTCACCGCACATATAATTAATTGAATTCAACCAAATATAATCTGTTTTGATCAAGATAATTGGCTCTAATTTGTTAACTACGGCTCATCACTGACACTTAATTGAAATTAAATACTATTCGAATCAAATTTAATTAAAGTCAGAACAACTTCCGCTATAGTTGTTTCAAAAGCCTTATATTATCCCATTTTTACTCATTTTATTGCCTTCTCTTTTGATGAATAAAAATCTAATTTATGTGAAAGTGTTGTTGTTTTGAACAAAAATACACTTAAGCCTACAATTTGATCTTTTTTACCAAAATTGGTTCAAAAAATCAAAAATTTTGAAATAAACTATAATTTAAAGGAATTATTGAAAAACATTTTTTGGAACAACACTTAGAGTACAGAAATCATAAGATTCTATTTAAAAGAAAATTCAATTTGAATTTAAAATCAAAATATTAGCCATTTTTCAAAATATTATTGCATTTTAAAGCTTAGAATCGTTAGGAAAATGACCCAACTCTTCAAGTTTTACAAATTTGGTGAAATTTTTCTCCAAATTCAACAAATCATTCGTTATTTGAGTAAAGTATTAAACGAGTCATAAGTGATCAGAAAAGGGAGAGTATGGAAGAGGAATGAGAGTCAGGCAAAGGGAAGAGATTGGTTGCCACGAACCTCTTCAGTGAAAAAGATGTTATTCAGTAAAAATATGATGAAAATGATATAAGTAAACATTGAATGTCATTCTCTGTTAGAACTATTTTGTCTTCAATTTTTCATCAAAATGTCAGAAAAGAAAATATTGAGACATAAGTATAAAGTGAAACTAGCATGATCATACTATGATACTATAATAGTATGTCAATACACAAGACTAGATTCAAATGTTAATTGAAGTGAAGAGACAGGAGGTTTCGAAAGAGATATTGGATAGTCTTTCAAATCAATAAAAGCATTTGTTTTCCGGAATTTTAGAGATATTTTTAGTGCAAAGCATTCGATATTTTATTAAAAAAAAACATTCATCGATACCATTGACTGCAAGTCTGGTATCATAGAAACTGCTCCTCCAAAGTGAATGAAAGATATTAAATGAGTTGATAGAAGTTTTCAATACTTGAATGCTTGACTCAGAGCTCAATATTTGATAAGAAGTGAGTGAAGCCCACAATTGGCGAGACATATACCCAATAGTAATGCAATCCTTAGGTTTTCAATAATTTTTTTCACACAGAATATCACTTTTCCTGTTATTGCTATCAATCATTGTTTGTCACAAACAGATGTGACCATAATTTTGCTTTTATATCATCAAAAACTTCTAATGAAAGCACAAAAACTGAGTCTGAGTTTCAAAAGCATTACATATCAATATTATTATTATTATTAGTTATGCCATAATTTTTTGTAATCCCCTGTAATTTATCTCTAAATATGAGATTTTCATTTATTTTCATTGCTATTATCTGTCGGAACATTACTGGAATAGAGTAATACGATACCATCGCTCAGCATAACCACGAACCAAGACTATTTTCAGAGCCATTTTCAGATAATTAATGCTCCAAATTTTCACCGAAAACCACAAATAATATTATTAACGGTTCTTAGAATCCGAACACTAAATGAATATTTCGATCATTTCGTGTATCGTATCTCCAATTGATTACATGATTTTGACTTCGCATCAAAAATTGATTTCCTTTATTGAAGTGAAATCCTATCCAAACTCAGGTTTATCTTTTAAATGGCTATAAATAGAATTTAATATACTTATATATGTGGTTAGTTTACCAAAAACAATACCTGAATATAATAATAGGGAAATCTGAAGACATTTGAATACCTTTTACTTAAACGTTAATTACACCAAAGCTTTTAGAGAAGCAAAGAATCGATTGATTTTTCCAGTCTTTTGGCTCACAATTGTGTCTAATCTCAAAGTGTTTGATATAATCTCGAATTGTAGGCAATTGTGTGTAAAATACGAATCAACTTTGACTTTGAGTTTGAGATAAAAACATAATCGATTGCCTTATTTACTGATTAACGCCAATGTTTTTCAATGCAAACAATGAAAGGATAAATCAAATGCCTTCAGAGACTGTTATATGTCCCTATCCTCAGCCCATTCTGTGCTCTTTTTTAAAATAAACTGAAATGGAATAAATCAAATGAAGGAAACACACAAATGATTAAGTGCTCTGAATTTGTTAATT
This sequence comes from Minunthozetes semirufus, assembly GCA_034699985.1. Lineage (NCBI taxonomy): Eukaryota > Metazoa > Arthropoda > Arachnida > Sarcoptiformes > Punctoribatidae > Minunthozetes > Minunthozetes semirufus. The sequence goes on along the minus strand of JAQIXD010001947.1, from coordinate 9,284 downwards.
AATGGCAGATAAAAGAATTTGATTTCAGACTAATTGATAACTCGATTAATAAATTAATGGATATTCGTATATGACTTTCACTATTTATGTGTAATTGAATTTGTCTCAAACAACTTTACTCAGGGTATTACAGCTTCTTATGTGTAATTTTATTTTTATAATCTTGAAAAATGATATTTCTAGTTAATAACTACTTGAAAATTCTAAGTGAAAAATTATAATTCATTTATTATTGAAATCTTTCAAATCAGATTATATTATTCTGAATTTTAAGTCTTATATTATTTTGAAGAAGGAGTAACCAAGATGTTAGTCATTTATATCTTGCTATATCTTACTAATAATTTATCTTACTAATTACTATTACTTAACTTAAATAATAAATAAGATTAAATAATCTTGGCCATTTAATTTAAAATTATAAGTCAATAACACATTTAGTCTGAAATTGTATGAAAGTGGAATAATCTTGGTATATGACGAGAATACTCAAGCAATTTAGTCTACTTTATTGACTTAAATTTTTCATTTTATGAATACCTAAACTCAAAAGTTAATGAAGTTTTGTAACAAAAACATTGTATAACAGATTGTGTGCATTAAAGCCATTAAATATTCACAATTAGTTTTTTTTTCGATGAAAAAAGTGGGGAAAAGAAGTTTTCCATAAAACATTTGATACAATGGAGTGCTTCCAAATATCTGCTGATATCTTCTCTTCACTACTCATTAATAGAGAATGAGTTTTTGTATAAAAATCTTTACTCTTATTAAAAAGATTTCGTTTGAATAAACAATTTTAGTCAACAAAACAAAACTTATATTAAGATTTTCTTTTTGTGTCACAGATTCAGAGGGCTTTCATCGATTTTCTCTGCAAATGTCTTACCAGTGCTAATCATTGCCACAAACATCTATATATTCTGAGACATTCTGTGAACAAAAGTCAAGTTTTGTGGCAAAGATTTTCCATTATTTGTCGTTCCATTGCATTCATTTCTAAAGATAAATGACTGAAATAAGTATTATCTGTAAAGAAAAAAACATTTTTTATTATATCGCTATTTATGACTGTTTTTGTGGTAAATCATTAATGATAGCAATGATAGCAGTCTTACAATCATTTCCTCTATTTATATGTCTATGAAATTCCTGAAGACATTGAAGACATGAATTCGTATTTTTTCAGAAAATTCATTCAAATGGAAAAGAATTGATTACTGCAGAGATTTATTCTATTCTGTGGCAACTAATGAAAAACTAGGTGAATCATGTAATGGATCCCAACTTTATAACAAATCAATGATGCTCAGCATTGCTCACTCTCCCAGTGTCTCAACCATTCAGTGCAACGATTTCTACTGAGGATTATGTGACTAATAATCTTCTTCTGTTTTTCATGAGTTTTTGTCAGAGGTGGCAGAACTTGGTTTATCCAACCCATGGACATCACTGATTCTAAATGATTTAGTATAGTTTTGTAATCATAAATGTATTATTGAAAACCATGATCATTCTTTTGTGATTTTCCAGTCTCATTAATGTGTTATCGTAATATTAAAACAAGAATATTTAATAAATGAGTGAAATATTTATATTTAAGTTTAGTCCACAATATTTTTCGAATATGTTTTGAACTAAAAATAAAGAAAATATTTTTATGTTTTGTCCGCAAAAATATTCCGAATATTTAATTAAATAATTGAATGATAAGTGAATTTAATTTTAACATTGAATTGAATTAAAATTCGCATTTCTTTGATCTTAACTTTATTTAACTTATTATTACTCTATATTTAAAAATTTGAATTTGAATTGAATTATAAATATTTGTATAGATTTTCAGAATCTTTTCAAAAATTCGAAGAATTGTTTGAATGAAAATTTTAAGAATATATTATCATCATTTAAATTGAGTCATTCAACTTATTTAACCAGAAAAAAAAGTTTCACCCACTCAATATAAATTAACTCATAAAATTCTTATTCATTAATGAAATATTATGTTTAGAAAAATTGATAAAATGAGTTCTTATATAGAGTTAGATCAGTGAATATCCGGATTTCATTTTCGAAAACTTTTATTTGAATTTAAGAGAGAAATTGTGACACAAAAAATCCATCAATACATACAAGTCATTAGAGTTTAGTGATAGTTATAGTTATTGGATATGCCGTCCGATCTGCCCATTTCAGAGTGAATCACTTCTTTCACACAAATCTCCGGATTTAAAGAATGTATTATAAAATGTCGTTTCAATGCCAGTCATTACATGTGATTCCAATGAAAATTTGGCGACAATTCTGTTGAAACCATTGTTTGGATTCTTCGCCAACAAAATCAAAATGAAAGACATTTAACAAAAGAAATATTAGACTCCTATTAGAATGACTTTTATGACACATAACACTGAATTAGGCCTTCCTTAGTTGACTGACTATAATATTGAGTTATTGTGAAATTCGAGTTAATGTCGAAAATAAAAAATAAAAAAAGAGTCAAATAAATTGAAAGTCGTCTCAAAATAGCTGTTCATTCAAAACAATATCGACATAACAAATGATCTAAAATTTCCACTCAATTGTGAAAATTTTAGTTCAAATCTTTGGATCAATCAAAAAGTTCAGGAAACATTGACATAGTTTAGAGATCTGACGAAAGGTATCTATTATTTCATATATCTGAACACTTTTTATTGACTGAAATATTCAAAATTAAAGGATTCAGTCAAAACATATGTCGATTAACTAGATTTATATAAAATTCAACGCAGAATCTTTACCCCTCTCATCGAAAAAAAGAAAATCAAAGAAAAAGTCAACATAATCACAATTTTTGATAAAATTATCTTTAGTCCATGAATTATTTGTGAAGAGAAATATAGTGGTATTTTAATGTTGAATCAGATATTATGAGGGATTAAAATTTGAAATATAATGTCGTTTGCAATGAATTTATTGTTTAATTCAGATTTGAGAAAATAAATCAAAAACTGTCGGAAAATCAGTGAAAGAAAAAGAGACTGAAGTAAACTATTTTATTCATTGAATACGAATTCAAGGAATTCCTGTAATTTATTTAGGATTTGGTTTCGACTATTATTTTCAGGAATTTCATTAAATGAAGAATATTTTCAATTTTGTTGGATTCAATTAGAAAAATGACGAATCGCTACAAATTTGCAAAATTAGCGAAAACCTAAATAAAATCCTATATCCCTTAACTGATATTATTATTTCATTTTATGCTTACTTTAATATTTGCAAAAAATATATAATTTTTAATGAATTATATGAATTCATATTATAAAACAATATTTTAACAATAAATTGGAAAATAATTCAATTGATTTCAAGATTTTATTCTAATGAAAGTCTTTTTTCTCAAAATAGAAGTAATCGTTGGAATGCATTCAATTATTATTGAATGGAATTCTCTTATGTCTTACCATTCCTTCCAATTCTATTGGATTTTCAGATATTCTTCGATAGAATGGCTTTACTGGCAGTTCAATGAACAGCAATAAGAATGAGAATCTCATAAATTTTACATAAAGAATGGCTGAGCGTTGCCTACATTAGTGGCGGAGGATAGCACTAAACACATACAGTAAGAGTGAGTCACGCTTTTGTTAGGCTCTCAAGTCTCGGGAGATCTACTCAACTCGACTCGTGTCGGGGAGAGGGAGAGATGAAGGATTTTTGGGGTAATTTCTTCAAACTGTCAGCTACTCTTCAGACCTTATATGCCGTTCCCTTTATATCAGATAATCGTCATTTTCAGATCTAATGCCGACCAATACATCACAAACACATCCATTTCATAAAAGGATGAAACACTATCACCCAATTTGTTGTCTCAATTTTTGGTCATTTGTGAGAATGTCATCCCTTCTCATTCCCGATCATTTAAGTGATTGGTGGGGACAACAGAGGACAGCCAACACTCTTAATTAGTTTACGCCAATTCTTTTCGGTATTTCTGTTATCCGAAGAAATACTCAAAAATCAAAATAAATTTATTAAAGAAAAATAAGCAAACATTTTATTTAATATTAATGCCAAAGTGTATACATTGTGTAGCAAACTTGTCCATCACTTGGACATCCCTTCCTCTTAAGATAACTGAAATCTAATTTGAAGACAATAAAATGAGTCATATTTTTCTTAAATTGGACTCATTTACAGATAATTCAATTGAATTTGGGTTTATGTGCATAATTCAAGATTAGCCTCTTAGTTATCATTAAGAAAAGTGCACAGAATTTCATTTTGCCTTAAATACGAGTTCAACTAATTTTCACGAATCAATTAAATGACACTAAATTTTATACTTTAAAGCATTGATTCGTTAAATGAGGGAAACATTTGAATAATTGAATGGATTTCCAGTAAAATAAAAACGACTATAAAATTGTGGATTCATTGTTTGCCAACGATATTAACTTTAATGGAATTCCTGATAACATTATATAAATGCCATTAAATTACTTTAATTTTAATACAACTAAAGAAATGTCTCTTCCTATCTATTAATACATTTTTAGCTCAAATAACAAAACGATTTTACAATTTTGAAAATTTCTCTCAAATCTCCAAAAACACAATTTTTGACATTATTTTGATATTAAATTAATTTTAAAATTCTGTCTCTTTTCCAGAACCAACCACTTCTATGAAGTGGAGGGACGGTTGAGTAATCTCTTCAAAAACTATGAGCCATATCTCTGCCTAAGTTACCTATCAATATATCACAGGTAATGACAGTGCTAAGTTCAAATGTTAAGTTCAAGAAGTTATGGTCTAAATCTCTGTAAATATGAGTTACCCGGATCATCATGGCTTCAAAATATTATATTCTTTAACTTTATATTTCTCAAGTGTATAGCGACTAAACTTTTCCTTCGAGCTATTCTTGTTATTCTAATGGAATATTATGGCAATTCTTCAAATGAAAAATTCATCTTCTTTTACAGCTTAAGAGCTTCTCGATTGCATTGAATTTATTTTGGGTTCTCTATTATATTGAAATATAATATGTGAGTCCGAGTAAGATTAAAAGCTTGGAGCAAGGTTGATTTTCAAATTTATTCCATTGGTTTAATTCTTCGCTTCACACGAATAGAAAAATAAATTATATCCGGAATCAAAACAAGATTATTTCCAGTGCTTTCTCTCCTCATTTGGTTTAATCCACAAAATTGATTACATTTGTGTTTCAGACATTATTTACGTAAATATTTACATATTTATAATGGAGTCTCCAATTTTGTAAAGAGTAGTTTCCGAGTCGTCACTCATACTGATTGATATATTCAATGTTAATCCAGAATTTTCCAGATTCTTAACAGAGATTTTGAACAGATCTCCACATTAGTAGTGAAAACAAAAAGACGGAATATTTTAATATTTTAGTCAAAGAAAACTGATTCTGTATATTTCAAAGTGAAAAATATGCCAAAAGTTGGAAATCAAATAAAAGTTTTTCCGAATAAAATTAAATGAAAGCCCAGTAAAAAAATGTGTTATATTTCACCGTTGAGTGCATTTCTAGACTCCTTCCCAACAATTTCAATGCATTTTGCATCCATACTGTAATTTTATGATTCATTTTATTATAAGTTTTTTATTTCATTTTTGATGTTAAATCAGACGAGTGTCACAAACAATGAATTCTCTCGACTCTCAATATATTCATGTCTTTTCATAAATATAAATAAATATGAATTTATTCAATGAATTCCAAGAATGTATCGAAATTTTTCAACAAAAATTGAGTGTATATTCTCTTAACAAAACTCATAACTTATTTTAATTAATAATTCGCAAATTGTTTCGAGTTTTGAAATCCAATTTTTATAAGAAAAGATTGGACACCAAAGATAACCAAGATAATTTTGCTACTGCATTATAGAATTGCTCCTCGTTTCAGAATTTTAATTAAAATTCTTGAATAATAAGTTGAAAGATAAATTTCAAATGATTTGGAAAGAACTCAAATAATAAATTGAAGTTAATTCTGAATGTTTGACATCAAACCCAAAAAATAAATTGAATTTAATGCACTTTTTTTTGTTATATTCGGAAAAATTTAGATTAAAAATAGAAACTCAATTTGAATGCATTTCCAAATCAATATTGAATAACTCAGCCCTAAAGCCTAACATTTTTCTTATTGAGAATCATAAAAACTGATGCCATTTATGCCAAACCAAATGTTTCTGTCAGGCATAGCCAAGTCGTTGTTATAGCCAAAAAACCAAACTCAAATGAACCTATCTTGGCTCTCTCTGCAATTCAATATTTATCTTCAAATGCAAGAAATAATAGCAATTCTTACAATTTAATCACTTATTTTGTTATTTATATAACAAAATTCTCACAATTTTCCATTCTGTTCATTCATGTTTGCCTTTGTTTTGAATTTCGATTGATTTAATCAGTTAACCACTCTTAAAAAAATTGAACTTGTAACATTTTTCGTATAATATCAACTAAATTCAATTCGAGGGCAGAACTCAATAATTTGAAGAAAGAAACTTTTGTTTAACAAAGAAGTCAATAAAAATCGGACCAAAGATTTATACATTTATTTGCTGTAATACACAGAACTGTATTACTATTAGACAAGAGTTAGAGTTAGGGATGAAATATTGAACGAACAAAGTATTGGAAAAGTATTGCCTTTCGGCAAATATCAAACCTCTAATCTAAAGCTGTCAACACATCAAAAGTAATTAATGGTATTTCGCTTCGAAGCAAACACTAAAATAGATAAGACATTGAAAGGCTCTAAAATGTGTGATTCAATCACTAAAATACAATAAATGTGCACAAAATATAGTCCTTTTGTTCCTAAAAACATAAAAGAAGCCAAACTTTTATCGAAGTATTTCCCAAAAAAGCAAAATAAAAATGACCCTAACTATTACAAATAAATGAGACAATGAAACTATTATAGATCATTATTTCACAAACTTTATAATCTATTTTTGTTTTTCTTCTACTCATTTCTATTTTCGATGAAAATTAAATTTAAATAAGGAATCCCAATTATAGAAGCTTATAATCTATCTTGTTTGAGCTGATTAGAGTCATTAAAAATTCAATTAACTTGATATTAAATATTCAAAAACATGCCTCAAATATAATTGAAGCGAAAGTTTGAAATTTTGTGGTTTTATCAATAATTTTGTTGTTTTGTAGAAATGAAAAATTCATATCCAATAAAAAGTGATATAATGTTAATGTTTTTATGGTATTCCTTATGACAACACAATAGAAGACATTTTCATCAATAGAAATATCGCCACAAAACGAATGGCAAAGACTTTAGAGGCAATGATTGGCCTCATATTGAATGTGATGTTATTTTCGGGAATAAGTTATTCCAAAGTTCTGGACAGTTGTGATAAGAAGCTTACGATCGCATACAACACATGCATTACTCTATTAAAGGTGTTTCCTATTTATTGTGAAACACATTAAAGGCTTATCGTTTTTATATTTATTGTCCAATAGTTTTGTGCGTCGAATGTGATGTGATGGACATTATGTATGTTAGGAGTGGACAAAATGGACATTATGTCCGATCATTGTCTTCCATCTCTCGCAAACTGACTGTAGAATTGACGTCATTAAAAGAGCCGGCATTTATAATATCCCAAAACTGCCCATTGTTTGGCTGCGATAAAAACATTTAGTGTCCTCTCTATGCTCTCTATGCACTCTATTCTCTCCATGCTCTGTATGCTCTGCTTGGTCTACTTGGTCTGCTTGCTCTGTCATTTGTCTGTCTCAGTCATATTGAATGCTACTCCTGAGGCTCTGAGGGCTTGAAAGCCAAATATTTCAATTATTCAATCATTTTAAGCACACAATTGAATGTTCAAAACTATTCGATAAACATTTCAAAAGGATTTCAAAGAAATTTTGAAAATCACTTTCAATTTTCAATCACTTTTAGGTTCAGAAATATATTGAAAATGTTTGAGAGTTTTCTATATTTTTTTTTCTTTGTGTTTAAAAATGGTCTCCGATTGAAAATTCTTGAATAAAAGTGTATTTATTTTTCTTTCGCTATTGTAATGCATTTAATATAAAATTTTCAATTCGTAATTCTCTGGGATTTTAACACAAAAAACTCAATAGTTAGAAGTTTTCAGGTTTTTTCAACATTCAATGCATTCATAGATCAAAATCGCCCACAGATTACAATTTGTTAGACAATAATAGGAGCTTTAATTCAGACCAATCTCTATATGACGTCCAAAAAACACTTCAGTTATTAACGATATTATCGCTAATAATATCAAAAGATTTAATTCAATTTCAAGAAATTATTGCACAGAAAAAGGTAACGCATTAATAGTTGAATGAAATTTAAGTGGTTTTATGCCATGATTCTCAAGTTTACGAATAAATTATATTTAAATTGAATTAATTCAAATTATGAACAGCTCTGCACAGAATAATGGCTTTCGGTTAATTAAATACATTTTTATTTTAATTTAATCAAAAAATTTCTTTACATTACATTAATTTGATTTTTAGCCAAACATAAAAAAAGTTACCTTGCTCATTCCAATCAGTTGGATGAGATGCTTTAAAATCGTGCTCAGTTTAACGTTATGGCGGCTCATTGTTAGGCCTTCAAAGTGAAGGCTTGAAGTGTAATCTTGAAGAGATCTTCAAATAAATGGTTCATTTGTAAGTACAATGAAAATGCATTTCTCCTTTTAATAATTGATTACATGTTTATTCTCTTTTACTTTCTTTTGGAGCCTTTGAAAAATGTTTACCAATTTATGTAAATTCAGTCAAATATTGGACTCAGTAGACGTCTTGGAAGAATTATTTGGAGAAACGACCGATAGATTTGACTTTTGTTTCGAGCAAAACAATCATTAATATTAAGGATCAAAGTTTTATTTGAGTCAAACTTAAATCCAAAGCATTTGGTTTGAGTGAAAAATCTGATACCGAATCCAATTTCATGAATGAAGAAATCCTTTAAACAAATAATTGAAATTTCTTGTAATAAATATAAACGCATTGATTGGTCTATCGTTTAAGTCCAGTCCCGACAGAGATGGATAGGGAAAGGTCTTTCTTCTGACTGCTTTCACTTAATGTTATTATCCTTTAGCCGATCCCTACAAACCATTGCATTCATTCGACCAGAAAAACAATGAAAGACTGTTTAAGACATACAACGAGGTGTGTGTGTGTGTGTGTGTGTGTGTGTGTGTGTGTGTGTGTGAGAGAGAGAGAGAGAGAGAGAC
>JAQIXD010001946.1:0-12345 GCA_034699985.1 Minunthozetes semirufus | reverse complement strand
ATCATGGCTAAGTTTTTTAACGAAACAGTTTCACGGCTTGGAAAATATTACAAGGTGGTTTTGAAATTCAAACGTTTAATGAGAGCATGGACAATCTTTCGATTGTTGATAGCATTTTGTTTCTTTTATCAAACTTATGATTTGATAGAAGAATATCTTCGATACAATGTTTTAATTGACTTCAGCATCAAGCAAACGAGCATGGTGTTTCCAGCAGTCACACTTTGCACTAATAAGCAATCAATTGAAAAAAAAAATCTTGAATATAATTAGTTGTGCCATATATGACGGTATTAGTTCTGCCAAAATCCATGACCAGGTGTATTCGAGATTAAGAACAAACTCAGTTTGTGTAACATATTTTACCAGGGATAATCTGCCGAAAAGAAATATTTTTAGTATCCTTATCAATTTTGAGTATTTCCAAGATGAAAATGTATTAAAAAATCGGGCATATATTGCATTTCATCCACATTATACGCCATCACATTTTGAAAATAGATTTTTGAGTTTAAAGGATTCCGATTCTTATGACATTGTTTTCCATAAAACTGTTGTTCAAAGCCTTCCCTCTCCTTATTCTACGGATTGTTTTGATTACTCGAAGAATCAAAAACTCAATAAAAGCCCGAAATCTCAAAACGACTGCAAATTACAGATTATGAAAGACCTGGAGTTCAAAAAGTGTGGACAAAATCAGTATTGGACTCAAGAATTGATTGATTACAATAACCAAGATTATATTGTGAAAAATAATTTCACAAATTGCACGGTTAGGGCGGACTACCATTCACTGGGAATGTTATGCAAAAAGGAGTGCCACTACACTGATTATCAAGAATATTTATCCTTTTACAATATTCAAGAATTTGCCCCAGGTTATCCACCTGGTTTCATCAACATAAAAATCGGTCTTTCATCCATCCATTACAAGGAGATCAATTACTCGCTTAAAATGAGCAAGGTGACATTTTTATCAGCTCTCGGAGGCTTAATCGTAATGTATTTTCCGATAAGTGTTTTGTCAATCATTGAAATAATACTTTCAATTGTTATCAAATTTTTTCAAAATTTCTCCAAGATTTCCATTAATCATAAAATTATAAATATGATCAAGGTGCTAATTATTATTTTTCTGTCTTATTTTGTATGCAAACAAGTTTATGAAATGTCCAGCAATTATCTATCTTATCCAAAAAAGATTGAAATCACATTTAATAATCAAATTTCATTGCCAACCATTTATTTGCATTCTAGTATTCGTGGACATATTAAGCCGGTATTTGATCATGTTAAATGTAGTGCCATATTTGGAAGAATTGAAATTGCGTGCCCCGAACCAGTTGTTTTTGCTACTTTTGATATTTTAGATAAAAATCCACCCATCAGATCATTTACCTTGGTTTTTTTCGATCAAAAACTTTGGAAGAATTCAACTCAACTCGCAAATAACAATAAACTAACCAAGATCAGAATCCAAAACTCACCATTTTCATACGACAAAATAATCCTGTTAGCACTGGGTTATTCATATTTCAGTCAATGGACACAAGACCTAATACCAGTGTCCTCTTCGAACTATTTCTTCAAAATAAATTCTATCCAGAATTTATTCCTCGAATCAAATAAACACAAAAGACTTTCGTTAGAAAATGGCGTCAAATGTAAAGACAGAGATAGTTCTCTATTTAGTGACCACTCATTTGAGTATCAGTTCTCCGACTGTTTGATCCAGCAATATATCCATGCATTTGGTTGTCTACCTAGTGATCAATTCTCTAATTTCTTGGTCGCTTTTAATCTGAATACATTGGAAATTAAGGACAATAATATAAAAGACAAGTTATGTGCTCCTGGTTTTATTCCTGATAACCTCACTCAGTCTGAATTCTATTCTAAAAAGTTAAAAATTTCTGAAACTATGAACTATGACAAATGTCTGGACATTTCAGAGCCCGATTGTGAAATACCAATCATTAATGTAATCAGTGATGCCGTCAAAATTGACCCCAAACTCGGCTCCAGTACATCTGAAATAAATATAATACCAGACAACAAGTTAGTGACACAATTCACTGAAAAGTATCGAATGAACTTGCTAGATTTGATTTACGAGCTTGGTGGTATAGTCGGAATGTGGTTTGGTTGGTCTGCGATGTCTGTGTCATCAATTATGATCTTGATTAAAAATTTAGCCGTTTACATTTTTAAATTACCTACTTTGATAAATGATTACCTTAATAATATCATTAGCAAAGTTGTAAATTTTAGAAATATCTTGAATAATTTTCTCAAACGACAATTTTCGGCTATCACACGAATTGTATCATGGTTAAAAAATATTATTGTACCAATTATTGAAAGTATAATTGAAAATATAAATATAGAAATAACCTGATGAGCCTGGTATTTTCTCTTTATTAAATTGAAAGTAATTTTAAAATTAAATTTTTGTCTTTATAATTTAATTTGATCTTTCTTTTGAAAAGTTACTAGTTTCTCTTGAAAGGCTCTCCTCAGTAAAATTCAATAAGAATTAAAATTGTATCTCACTTTGAAAGCCACATTCCTGGTCACAATAAAATGATTGGCACAGGAAAACCCAATTTTATATTTTCTTGATGATAATCGCTCAAGAGTAGACAGTATCTAATTGTGAACTTTAAATTTAATCATGATAATTTAGAATAATATAACTCACCTTTAATTACATATCAGTTTTAATAAGATTTTGATTATTTATGTAATAGTTTTGCAAACATTTAAACGTAATTATAGTCTGACTATTGATTGAAGACGTAATCAAATTAAACACAATTATAAGCGAGGAATAGACAAAAACCGCAAATACCAAGATGAAAAAGAAGGCATTCACCTCTTGTTCAAATAGTATTGAGTGTAAAACGATTAATATGATTGAAATAAAACTATAATAAATTGAAAATATATAAGACTTCCAAAAATCATTAAATATGTGGATTTCATTGATAATTTGATCAAGTTCACTCAGCATAATCTCGATAGTTTTGTATCTAATAAAATCATCTGAATTTATCATTTGAATTAATCGAGAAATAAATGAATTTAATCTAATTTTACAGAAATAGCAGACAATGAAAAAGTAAAGGACACCGAAGCAAAAGCAAGAAATAAATGTCTTTATACAAATTAAGTTCCAAACCATCGCAGGAATTCCAAAAAAGATAAATTCCAAAATTGATAATTTTGTTATCAATATTAAGATCCACATTAAGACATTTGAAGAAATGTATGGTTTCTCAATAGATGAAGCAAATTTCCAGGCTAATTTTACATGCTCAACGTATTTATCATGGTGAAATTTATCATTGGGTGATAATAAATGAAACGACTGGCCGTTATTGAGGGCATCAATTAGTCTAATCCAGTGATGTCTAGACTTATGTTTACTATTGAATAGATATAAATAATTAATTGAATATAACGCGCAAATTATGACCATAATATAGTATAACTGAGATAAACCACCCAAATGGTGAGCCAATCCTAAATAATAGAGTGATATTTCACCTGGTTTCAAATATCCAAGTTTATTGTAAATGGAAATACACTGAAGAATAAAGAATATGTGATACAAAACGAGTGAATAGTATTTGATTTGTTTAACCTTTAGTGCGTATACGTAAGAACTTCCATCATATGAATACTGGCCGAATTATTTCTAGCTATACAGAAAACGCGTGATTAAGGGGAAATTTGGATAATGTATCGTGGCCAAAAAATTGGCCAACAATATTTTGAAACATTACAAACTGAGAAAAGAGTGTAAATATTAGTATTTATCAAGGTAATAATAATATTATTAATCTGGTTTCCTATCTCTAGCTCCCATAACCCTAGCTCCCAGTCTAATAACTAGGAAAGGACAATGGTCAGCTCGAAAATTCTTTTGTTGTTTGACAGATCTTATCTATATCTACTACGAATTGGGTTTATTAACAAAAATTGAACAGGTAAGAAAATATATGGGGTTTAAATTTTTATAATTGCTTCAATGAGAGACAGGTAGCAATTATTCAATTTTTTTTATTAAAATCCCTGATCATTTTTTGTTAATAAACCCAATTAGAGAGTCGTAGATATAGATAAGATCTGTCAAACAAAAAAAGAATTTTTGAGCTGACCATTGTCCTTTCCTATTTATTAGGCTGGGAGCTAGAGATATGGGAGCTAGAGTTACGCTTCGATTTATCTAGGTAATAATATTGTGTTTAGCTATCAATTCTCATAAAATACTATTTTCATTATAACTGTTAAACTTTTCGGCTACAATACACTAAGGTTTTCCCGCTAATATGTTGTAAATATTGAGACAATTACAAGAGTGTTATTTATGGATTGTCTCCGGAACTCTCATTACTCCAATCATAGGCCAAAAGACATGCTTTCAGTTCATTAGATTTCAGTATAAAAAGGCCTACACTTTGTATTTCAATTCAGTTTTGTATTGACTTTCATAGCATTGACTTCAACTCTAATTTGTGTATAATTTAGTAATTGTTTTATAATTTGTTTGAATAAAACTACTTATTTTGGGAACAATTGTTCAACAATTATTATCTTTGACGCTGAGTTGTGGCCAAACATTTACAGAATATCTTCTATTATCAAAATTAATGGAAAGATTAATATCTGAGAACTTTATCGAAGTCTCGATTACTGCAAATCAATTCAAATGTGAGTCTAATATCAATCATAAGAATTGCTTTGACTTCTCTTTACTTAAAGAATATTTGATTAAATTGAGTCCGAGTTTATTGTTAACCCATATTTGGTTTATTCAATTATTTTAATGGAATCCAACTAATGGTAGTAATAATGAGGACACATACCATAAACACACGTCCAAAAGCACCGGCACCGATGTCTCTGATATAAATAATATCATTTCGCGGATATTCTAAGGCTTCTAACTTTGGATTTAGTTTGACTGATGTCGAGTGATAGGCAAAGTTTGATGGAATTTTATCAAGGTCTATCTCAACATCAGTAGTTAGTGCCGCGTTATAGCCTCTCCTCCTATACTTATTTAAGCGACAAATAGTCAAAATGATGACTAAAAGGCAGCCGAATATCAATATAATAATTGAACTCAATATCAATATAAGCGGCGGATTGAAACTCGTCTGAAGAGGAGTCGACAGTATTTCGATGAGCGCCGGATCTATAGTCTCGTTGTGGGCGCTCTCCTCTGCATCTAATTTTAAAATTAAATTTGTATTTGTTTTGAAAATTGTTTGACTTTTCACTCGAATAAACACAAATAATAGATAAGAAATGTTACCACAAGAAGGGATGTGACAGTGTTGCCAACGGATCAATGGATCTGAAGTATAGCACCTGTCGTTTCCAAAACAACAAAAAACTATTAGTTTATCCAAAGAGTAAATATTATCAAAAATATGGTCAGAGTGTTATACCAGGGATGTGGTTCCTCTCCGCCCGCATTTCGGCAGTAATTTTCAGAGTTCCAGATCTCTGGGAATACAAACGGAGGCCTATTGTGAGTGTGAGGCACTTGTTGGTCCCACCTTTGGCACGGTATGCCCTCTTTTGTCACATTGACCCTTCCCTGATAGTATCTTCCCCTTCCATTTACACAATCATAAGTGACTTCATCTTTCTTCAGGATTGTGAGCGATGCGTGAGAACAGGGAGGATCTGTCATATTTGCGTGAGAGGGCAGTGTTTCGCAGTCGGGAAGTCGGAAGTGTCCGCGAGATTTGAAGTAAATTCCTTTTTGTTTGTTGTCTTCGAGTAGAGCCCACTCCCGATTGCACAGCGATTCTCGAACTGCAATACAGTCTTCTCTGCACAACATTTTGCTGACGGGAAAGCCCTGAGTGTAATGGCATTGAGGGAAAGCGTAGTTACATAATAGTGTTTCTGCAGCACTACGACAGGGCTCTTGAAGGGATGATATCAATTCTGACCACAAGTTTTGTGTAATCATTTCATTCATAGGAATGTGATTTCCGAAGTCATCGGTCGTTATATTGAAATAAACCAAACTATTGCTGGCAATATAGGGCCGACATACAGCTCCAACATAGGGCGCACAGTAGCATCTTGATGGATTTACTTTATTATAACTATCGCTTTTGGAAGTCGAAGATACTCTGATTGACGGTAAGGCCTGTTCGCTCATTTGGATCTCAGATAATATGCTCCGGGAGTCTGGGAATTAAATAAAATAACAATGAGTCAAATGGAAAGACATAAAACTCTAAGAAATCAATGGCTGTCAATCAAACCACACGAAGAAGTGTTTATTCTTTTTCATTATTGTCTTTTTTCTGTATTTCTTTGGACTGGTATTAAATTTGTTGTCTCAACTCAAGTACACTCTGTTTTGGATCGATTCTTAGTTAAACTAATATAAGACTCACATCAATGGCTGATGTATTGCTTTAAAGAAATATTTGTACGAATTTAATCAGGGTTTCCCAAGGTAGGCTATTTTGACAATTTTTGGGAAAAATTCCCACAATCGTCTCCAAAAAATTAAGCTCCTCCCTTAAATTTTGGAAAAATGGCAAACAAAAAACGGTCGGAAATCAGCCATTTTGTATCTTATTATAATAGATTTTGCTCATTTAATTAAATTTATTTTAAATACATGTCACTTTAAACTGGATTTTGCCTTTTCGCTGTGGTGGAACGGTTAATTTAGGACAAAATGGCCGCCATTTCCGGTTTTCCGCCATTTTAACCCCCCTCCGGAATTTTTGGGAAAATTTAGGAAAAAATCGCCCCAAAAATCCTAGACTTTGGGAAACCCTGAATTTAATACCAATCGAATAGAGTTTGAGTTAAGTACTGAACAGTACTAAACATTCACTACTTTTGAAGTATTCAATAAAAAACATAAAAATAGAGAAAAGACTCGAAATTTTACGACTGATTTCACGTTCACTTATTATATTAAGTTGAATGTTATTGAAGGCACAAATAGGAACTTCATCTCTACCCAACTGTTCCCTAAACAACAACATCCAGAGCGAAGCATTTCATTTGACGCCTTCGGGCTTTCAGTTATCATTGGGAACAGAATATAATGTGAATCCAAAATAAGACGATATATGAGTGCATTTCATAATCAAAACTCTTCAGAAATCTTTTGGGAACCGATTGTCAAAGAGTTTATTAATTTTTTTACAGAATATTCTCATTGTATGGGCTTTTGGTTAAGAAAAATACATTTAATGATATAATTGTTTTAAAAATTAATTAAATAATTCGATAAACTTATGATTTATTTTGTTTTCTATTATAATATTCCCACAAATTATTCAAATTTATATTCTTTCAGATTATTATTCTATTGTTTATATGAATCAAATTATTCTGTTTTCAGTGCAAACATTGAATTATTTGTTCCGATACCCATTGCTATGAATTTGAAATGAGAAGCTATGAATACAGTATTAAATTATGAAGACCTGCGCTCAGAATATAGATTTATCAACAAAAAAAATAATATATATATATATTTTATGATTGCCATCATTTAGAGATATATATATAAGAAAATATCCGCTCAATTAAATAAGTTATTATTTTTGTGAACACATATTATTCGGGTTAATACCTGTGATTTAGAGCTAACCATTCGTTTATTGATAAGAAGACTACAAAATATAGCAATTTTTCGTAGGCGTCACACAAACAGCAAAATTGTTCCCTTAAGACATATCAAATCTATGGTCAAAATCATGTCATTTTTCAATAGAAAATTTTTGGACAATTTCTTCTCCTTTTTGAAGTCTCAATCAAATGATCAAATAATTGTAATTCAAATTTTATTCGGATTCGATTACTTTTAGATCAATTGGTTTTCGATAAAATTTATTTAAGAATAAAATTCACATCAATTCTAATGATAAACCATTTATTTGAATAAAATTTTCAAATCGATTAAAAAATCGAACAAATGATTGAATTTCAATTAGTTTTAAGTAAATCTTTTCAAATGGATATATCGGTGACACATATGGTTCTGAAGTTTATTATAACTGAATATCAGTTATTTTAAAAGAATAAGAAGAAGAAGCAAAGAAAATAAGAAATGAGTAATAAACTGATAAAACATTGTTTAAACAAAATAGTATTTGTGGATCAAATTTTGACAAAAGACTAGTCACTAGTGTAAAGTAAAGACAAACTATTGGAGCGTTTAAATTATGGGACAAAAGATTTTTATGACTAAAGAAACTTTAAATTCATGTCTAGAATAGGAGTAAATCATAGAATAGAGGAAAATGATATTCAATGCATGCATTGATTTGTGAGTAAAATACTATATTTAAAGCACAGAAAAAGCATTTTAGTCGACAAGAAATCCAACCAAAAGAATGACTCAAACGATATGAATCGCAGGAACCGACAACTTATCAAAAAGCTCTTCAATCGACCCATTCTACTGATAATGAGATCACAGTTATCAGTTATCATTCAATATTTCACTATCGTCTAAAACTGATGAATAAGAAGGGCTACTATGAGTTATTATCTTAATGTTTGAAAGCTTTCAAAAGATATAATTTGGTCTTTTGGGCAGTCATTTGGACAGTCATTAATTCTAGAAAGAAATAGACTATAAGTTAATAGGAAAACGATATGAAAACATATAAAATGAATATAAATGGAAAGTAAGGCAAAACTGTGAGATCTCTGTCACTGAATCTTTTCTTCATTTTGGTTAATGAGATATCTATTCATTATATTAATAAAAGAAGCGATAAATGGTTGCGACCATCGATGCATCACTTTATGTGCAAAATAGATGACCATTACATTAGTTCAACAAAAATATTGTACAACAGAACAAACACATCCAAATCGATGACAACAACATTATGGTAAAGAATTTGTTGGACACAGAGTTTAACACCTTCTAGTCTTTGGCAGTGGGGAAGCCATTGATGTTTCCAATGAATGGTTTCCCATTTCATATTAACTTATAAAGCATTGATGACATCCCAATGGAATTGAAGAGACTCTCATTTGTTGTGTTTCTCATTCAAATAAATTGGGGACAGAATATGATTCACACATTAGTCACTAGAATTCAATTCTATGATTGTTTGATAGACTATCGAGAGACGAATCACAAGAACCAAATTAATATATAATTTGGTGTATATTTGAATGATATTTGAAAATAATATCGTTATATAATACATAACTTACATATATATACGTATATGTATATATATATATATCGTAAATACTTGATTTGATATTTTGCAAGTTTAACAGAAAACTCGATTCATAGTGATATATGATTTCCCAAATGATTAACCGAATAACCAATCATTTTAATGATTAACATATCTTCTCTTAAATGAATGAATGGTTAAAATCAAAATATATTGACTTTATTTTTGAGGTATTGATTGAACAAATCAATTGAACAAAACTTGAAAAAGTATTAAATTCGTGGAAATTATTAATAAACATTGAAATTCGTTTATAATTATATCATTATTTAAATATTATTTAAATTTTTTCTCCATTTAAATAATCTATTTCTAAGTATTTCAAAAAAATCAAATGAAAGAAATTCATTATTATTTTGGTTTAAGATTATCTGTGTTATATCATAGAATCTATGACATTGATTCTATGTTTGCATTTATATTCATAAACTTTTATTTGAGTCACAAAACGCATAATATATTTTGATATCATTACTCAAATCGAAGATAAAGCGAAAACATAAATAAAAACGAGTGAAACTAATGGATCAAATTTTGATTCTTCTAATTGTTATAGACTGTGAACATTATATATAAAAATTTATATATGAGAGCAAAGTATCAATATATTAGATTTCACTGATTTCATTGAATTTCTAGGATTTCAGTGAAAAACATTTATCCTTAAAGTAATTGTGATTTGAATAAAACAAATCTTAAAAAATGAGTGAAATAACAAATTCGTTTATTTTGCCCGAAATTAAATCATCTGAAATACAATTAAAAAAGGTTTGTCTCAACTGATTATTAGTCTGATTTGTCAAAACTTGTATCTATTAGTGGTTAGGGAGTGGCTCTTTTGGTCAGGTAAGGCAGGGTATATGGAATAACGGTCGAGTGGCCGTCAAAATATTCAGGACAGAGAAAAACAATACTAAGAAGAGTGAGTTTGAGACAGAGTTAGAACAACTGTCACGAGTGAGTCATCCGAATATTGTATTAGTTTATGGATTCGTTAAAAATGTCGAATATATGGCTCTTGTAATAGAATACGCAGAGGGCGGAAGTGTTTACCAGAGTATGACATTTGTTGTCAATTCTTGTTATTTTTAGTGAAAATCTTTACCTTTGATGAAGTGTTACACTCAGATTCAAAGCAACCCTACAGCTTATGGCATGTCATGTGGTGGTTACTTCAGTGTGCGAGTGGTATATCTTATATGCATTCAATCAGACCAAAGCCTCTCATACACAGAGACCTCAAATCTTTGAAGTATTTTTCATTCAAATTATATTTAAAGAATTTTTTTTTTTGAGTTTTATTCAAATATTTAGTATTTTATTATTAAACGGAGGAAATAATCTCAAAATATGTGACTTCGGAACTGTTTGTCCTTTGAGGTCAACTATGACTAATAGTAGGGTTAGTTTTCGTTTAAATTGGAATTCCTCTCAATTATTTAACAGTTATTTAACACTTAGGGTTCATTCCCATGGATGGCTCCCGAAGTGATTCGACCCGAAAAATATAATGAAAAGTGTGATGTCTTCAGTTGGAGTATAATACTTTGGGAACTTTTGTCAAGAAGGATACCCTGGCAACAGTTCTATGACACACAGGGGGCGATTGTCATTGCAGTTGGACTTAAAAAACAACGCCTCCCTCTCATTAATGAGTGTCCAAAATCAATTGAAAACCTGATGACTAAATGTTGGTCTGAAGATACTGATGAGAGACCATCGATGAGAGAATTAGAACTAACTCTTCAACAAATGATACAATTTTGTCAAAAACCAAAATTTGAGGCCATTTTTCAAAGCCATCAAAATAGTATTTATTTGAATCTTAAATATATGTAATTATTTAAAACTTTGTTATATTACAGGCGAGTACTACACCTCCAATAAATACTATAGACCGGACATAAATATGGAGAATCATTTGAGTTCTTCACAAAATCGAATCAATGATACAACAGATCGTGAAATCAGTTTCGATGACTTTCTATTTCCAATCGTAATAACGACTAATAATTTGTTAATCAATTAAATGAATATAAATTTATTTATCGATTGAACAGAGAAATACAGGGATGTTATCAAACATAGGTCGGTCGCACTCCGATGAATCACTTGATTCGACATCGACTAGAAATTCACAAAAAAGTCTAAAGCGGTGGTATTCTGATGGAAATCATGTCAAACAAAACCAAAAAATTAAGGCAACGAAACCATTGCGCAAAGACTTCAGAGTTTTTCAGTTAAATGAAAGCAAGGAATTAGAATTAAGGCCTCGACTACAACATCCTAATTGTCAATCATTACAACAAATATTTGAATCTCACAAAACTCTTTATAAGAATTATCTTCAACTGAAAGCCGAAAAAATGTTTTTGTTATTTAGAAGAAAACAATTAACGAATTTCTATGAATTTGATGGACAAAAAACTGTGAAATACTTGGAGGACGAGAATTATAGTCTGAGTAAACTCAAAATATGTTTAGAGAATCGCTTAGAATTGACAAAACAAAAACTTAATGAAAAAGAAGAAAAAGACAACGGATGGGAAGTCATTCCTAATTCAGACGCATTTGAACAAATTGACCCTTAATTTTAATCCAAATCAATCTTTTGAAGAATTGAATGCTTGAAAAACATTATTTCGGAATTCAATTCAATTTTTGGTTCTATTTGTTCAACTCTTTTATTACTTTTAAGTTATTTATATAAATCTATAGAATGTTTTTAAAAAGAAATAATAATAATAAACGATAAAAATGTAAATTGAATTTTAGTCAGAATTAAATCAATTATAAATTATATACCGTTTCCCCGGACTTAAAATTGCACTGCAAGATTAAGTGAATCGTTAGTAAAGGGTGCAAGATTATCTAGATAGTATTGAATCAGATTTTGAGCCCAAAATCCTCAGAAATTCTATTTTTGATAGACCGAATTCCCTTCATTGAGATCCAAAATTTTACAAAATTCCCGCGGGAGATTGAGGCTAACTTAACCGAAAATGGTTATTTTTGAAAATTTTCTAAATTTTGGGTAATAATGTGTCAAAATTTTATTCATTTTTTCAATTTTTTAACGATGAAA
>JAQIXD010001945.1:0-12354 GCA_034699985.1 Minunthozetes semirufus | reverse complement strand
GATCATTCAAATGAAGGACAAGAAGTGATTCTGAGGACTGAAGAGAGGATTGAGAAGAAAAGTCAAACAATTATTGATAGAATCGAAGAAAACAATTGTTTTGATGACAAAAGTGATCACAAATCAGATGAAAATGAAGATAACAGTGAAGAGGATTTGGA
This sequence comes from Minunthozetes semirufus, assembly GCA_034699985.1. Classification (NCBI taxonomy): domain Eukaryota; kingdom Metazoa; phylum Arthropoda; class Arachnida; order Sarcoptiformes; family Punctoribatidae; genus Minunthozetes; species Minunthozetes semirufus. The sequence continues at coordinate 12,193 of JAQIXD010001945.1, read as the reverse complement.
AGAAATAACTGAACAAAAGTTTATTAAACATTCATTTGTTTCTAAAATAGAATCAGATTATGATGAAGAAGAAGACGAACATTTGGATTCAGAGTTTGAAAGGCGTCTTCATATGATTACCGATCACTTAATTGCTCCAAAGGATAACAGAAGAGGAGCTGAAGAAGAAAGACTTGAATCGCCTCCAGAGCTGATACCAGAGAAAATGATCATTGAAACCAATACAGGTATCAGTAGAGAAGAAGAAGAAGAAGACTCGAATCGCTCTTCAATTGGTTTTGAGATTGAAAAACAAGATTTCATTGGAGTTCTGGATCTAATTAAAACACGTAATTTGAAGCGCAATCCAATCGCTTACTTGAATTCAAGACATCCTTTGAATGAAATCTCGCATTCGATATATGCGGGAAACGCGACGAAGAGGTCTGTTCTCGACTTTCCTCCTAAGAAGAGGACAACAATTGACGAAATTTCGAGTGAAAGTCCTTTAAAAGTGACAAAACAGAAGCGATTTTCTCTCCTCAAAGACCCGACATTTAAGACAACGACAATTGAAAGCCAATGCAATGATTGGTTTTTTGTTTTAAAACATATGGACTTCAGTTCACCGATGAGTCGAAGAATTGTTGGGGTTTTACCACAATTTCAGTTCAGTTTTATTTAATTACTATAGTGTAACTGTATTATGCAATGTATAGCCAATCAGAATCACTTTAAACTCCGCCTAACTCTTGCACAATGAGCTCCGCCTTTTAAAATCTTACGTAAAACTAACGGTACTATTGATTGGAACTCACTCTTAGTTTTGTTTCTTAAGTCTAAGTGTTCTTCAGATTTGATAATAACTTAGTCTTGACTAAAGAAGTGATTCAAAGAGTTCTCAACTGATAAAGTATTGTCTTGTTTTGAGTTTGATCCGCTGTCAGCTGTTCTAAAACTATTGTAAATTGACTTAATTCTAATAAAACCTTTCAGTTTCCTTTCAAATGAGTGTTTAATTACATAATAATCGAGTTATCTGTTAATTGAGTCGATATTTGGCGATCGAAAACCTCACGGTTTGGGAAGCCGTGAGAGACAAGCCGTTAGTCTCGAGGCCTGACTCGAGGCAATTGAGCGCTCTGGAGGACAGGTAAGTATAGTTTGATTGTCTAATTAGCGCTCAAAGGTCTTAATAGCGTTTAATTACGTTATATATGGTGGAGGTGCGGGGTAAACTCACTCTATTGTAGTTTACAATCGATATCCATACCTCTCGCAAGCAAAGCAAAACTTTTATGGCGTGCCGCCAGTGTCAGTGCCGCCAGTGCCAACCATTGTTTTATTAATAAAAAGTTCAAAAACTTTAAGAAATTTAATCTATAAAGATAAATATCGATCAAAAAACCAACAGATAAAACTATTTAGAACAAAAGATTGATTTAATAGGAATGGCTGATAGAATAATTACAGAGAATATCAGAAGATATTGTGTGCAAAATCTTGACTTTGAAATCCTATTTGATATTTTAATTGGCATTTGTATGGGAATGTTTATTGGGTTAGTTTTGCAATATATTCTTATGAGAATATTTGCATTATAAACAGTGAAATTATCAAGAAAACTGTCAGAGGATTTAAAATTCTGAATATTAATTGCCAAATAATTTCCAAAATTTAAGTTTAAGCACAAACCTACAAAAATTGTTTTAAAAATTAGCGAGAAAAACTCCTTTTAAAGCTAAAATATCACTTAAAAGTCAATTAAAACAATAATAAATTTTGTCAAAAGCAATTATATTTGTCAAAATTAGTGAAAAATAATCAGTTTTGAATAATTATCGAATAATTATTGAGAATTTTGAGTTAAAATGTTGAGAAGGTCGACAAGGATTAGAAATCAGGAGGGAAATGCAAGCAATGCAGAAGCTATTGCAGCGGACACTGAGTCACTTGCATCACCTGAAGGATCAACAGAGACAACAGATGTCCGAAATCTTGTTCCAGATGGTGAGAGTCAAGTAAATGACCAAATAGCCAGTGAAAGTGAACCTCAATCAGAGGAATTCTCAGAAACGTTAGCTAACGAAGCCGTGAGTCCAACTAAAGTTTCAGAGTCGAGAGTTCATGGGGACGCGAGCAAAGAGTTGAGCAAAGATTTGGACAAATATCCGCAATGCAGAACAATGATTACTGTAGGCAGTATTGCTCCCAGAAATTTCGATGGTCAGGAAGACGTCGATGACTGGATTGAGCACTTTTTATATGTGTCCAAATGTAATAATTGGGATGAGACACTACAACTGAGACGTTTGCCCATTTACCTCAAAGATACCGCAGAATTGTGGTTTAAAAACTTTTTGAGGAACAAAGAGGAAAGCTCGGGCTCAGAATTTTCATATACAATCAAAGACATCTTTGAAGATATGAGATCAGCCTTGCGTCCAGAGAACTACCGCTCTATCAATCAGTCTGCACTGATTTGCCGAATTCAAGGCTTGACAGAGCCGGTAGCCACATATCATTATGATATGTTGCGTCTCTGCCATAAAATGAACCCAAAAATGACAGAAGAAGAGAAATTAACACACATAATGAGAGGGCTTAAGTCAGGAATGCTTGAAAAGGTATTAGTATTCCAACCGAAAAATAGCACAGAACTTCTCACAAAACTCAGAAGTATAGAGGAAGCCGAGTTTCTGTCAAATCAGAGACCTGGATATAACTTTCTTCTATTGAATAAAAGCAAAGAAAAAGAGCCAGTAAATCAGAACACAAGTCCTCAGGTTAGCAATACAAAATCAGAGAATTCAGAAATAAGAGGTATCAAACAATCAATTGAAAAATTGTTCAAATTATATGGGAATAGTCAGAACTATCAGAACAGAAAACCTCAAAATTATTTCAATAACTCAAGAGGAAGAGGGCGCCGTTACCCTCGAACAGTTGATGGGCGACCAATTTGTATAAATTGTGATTATCCAGGACATTTGTCTTACTCTTGCCCTCGCCCGCAAGGTTGGAAAGAAAGTCAAACAAAGGTTAAAAACTCGACCACTAACGGTGACCCAAAGCCGGGAAACCAATAGTGGCGGCGGCTAACCTCGAGTCTGCCGCCAGTTTCCAGTGTTATTCTTTAACCCTTTCAGATAAAACATTAAGCATAAAAGGTTATGTCAACGGAAAATTCACTTTAATGCTTCTCGACACTGGATCTTCTATTTCTATTGTAAATAAAACAACTCTTGATAAATTGAATAATATTTCAATTAACAAATGCGATAAAACTTCTTTAAGTTTAGCAAATCAGAATATTATGATTGCAATAGGCTGTACAGATGTTGACATAACCTTTGAAAAAGAAACTTACAGAATAAGATTATACATATTTGAATCACTGCCGTTTGGCATACTTTTAGGGCTAGATTTTTGTAAAATGTCCAAAATTAAAATAGACTTTTCAACACTTAACACGACTAACATAATCGAAACACAAGATAGCCCTGCATTTCTTTTCAATATCGATGTAATAAATGAAAAGGAATATATAAATTATAATTTGTATTTAAAACAAAACTTTTTGATTACTAAAAGAAGTGGAAAATGGATTGAATTGTGTGCCGTGAGCTCTTTGCCTGTATATATTCTATTTGAAGTCAATCCATTTTTCAACTTAAAATCTTATCTTATAATTAATTATGGTATTTATAAATCTGAAAACAATAAAGTATCAGTTTTTGTATTTAATTATACTAATAGTGATATATTTTTAAGAACTGATACAAATATTGGAAGTTATTCTTCAGTTGAAGCTGAATCATGTCATTACCTCAATTATAATAATAGTGACTCTAATGGAGATGTCAGAAAAGTAGTACCTTTAGAAACTACAACTCAAGTCTTACATGAGACAAAAGGTTCAGGATGTTTAAAGTACTTGAGTAATGACGGGAAAATCGGGTTCAATATCGAGGAAAACTTAACAACAGTTAATACACAAACACTTCTCGAATTTCTTAACTCTAATCGAAAGATATTTGCATGCGACACGAGTGAACTAACACGTACTAACCTAATAACCCACAAAATCGTGACTGAAACACCGAATCCCGTGCATAAAGGTCCGTATAGAGCCGCGCCGTTAGAGAGACTTGAAATGGAAAAGCAAGTCCGCGAGATGTTAGCCGCAGGTTTGATCCGAGAATCAAATAGTCCATACGCAGCTCCTGTAGTGATGGTCAAAAAATCAAATGGTTCATTGAGAATGTGCCATGATTATCGTGATTTAAATTCCGTGACTCGAAAAGACGCTTATCCTTTGCCTCTCATTGCTGAATTATTGGACGCTTTCAATAATCAACAAATGTTTTCAACATTGGATATGGCAAGTGGTTATCATCAAATCCCGATAGATCCAGAAGACATCGAAAAAACTGCTTTTATTACTCCTTTCGGTCTTTATGAATACGAAGTCTTGAGTTTTGGTTTGGCGACGGCACCAGAAACTTATCAACGAATGGTTGATAAACTGATTGCCGGCATGAAATGGACAATGTGTGTTGGCTATCTCGATGACATTATCGTGTTCAGTGTTGATTTCGAACAGCATATGGAAAGACTTCGCCGGGTATTTAGTGCCATAGACAATGCTAATCTCCGTCTTCAACCAAATAAGTGCTTTTTCTGCCGCCGTGAGATCAAGTACTTGGGTTGGATTGTTAGCGCTCAAGGCACGAGACCGGACCCTGAAAAAGTCGAAGCAATCTCTCTGTTTCCACGACCGACTACAAAGAAAGAAGTTAAAAGACTTCTTGGAATGGCCGGATACTACCGTTCATCTATTGACCGATTCACAGTGATTGCTGAACCTCTTCACGCTCTCCTTCGAAAGACTGCAGCTTTTGTTTGGACGGAAGTCGAAGAGGCGGCATTCATTCAACTGAAAGATCAATTGTGTCGAGCACCAGTGATGGTCCATTACCAAGCAGATAAACCTATACATCTTCATACAGACGCGTCTTATCAAGGCCTTGGTTACATTTTGAGTCACGTGATTGACGGCAAAGAACATCCTTTCAAATATGGCAGTCGAACATTAAGTGATTGCGAACTCAATTATGGTGTAACCGAACTCGAATGCTTGGCAGTTAAGTGGAGTGTGGTCAAAAACAGGCATTATCTTTTAGGAAAAACGTTTGAGATAATAACTGACCACCACTCATTGTGTTGGATGTTACGCTCCAGAAGTCAAAATCAAAGAATAAGTCGTTGGATTTTAGAATTGGCTGAATATTCATTTACAATTAAATACAAAGACGGCAGGACCCACTTCAATGTCGACCCCTTGAGTAGAGCTCCAATTCCGAGCCGGGAGGAACCGGAAGACTCGAGTTTTCCACTTTTTTCTAACTCTCAGATTGATTTGGAATCAATGCAAAAGAGTGACGAGTGGTGTTCGAAATACCGAGATATGTTAGACTCGGAAGAACACAAATCTCTGAAAATTGGAGGAAAAATATTCAAGTACATTAATAATATCGCATACCGAATTGTCGACAACGGACACGAAAAAGTAGCTCAATTACTAGTACCAAAGGAATTGAGAAAAGAAGTATTGTGGTCACTACATGACGATAGATCTTCAGGTCATCTTGGGATCCACAAAGTTTATGGAAAGCTTCGGCAACGATGTTATTGGCCAAAAATGTTTAGAAGTGTCGTTACTTATATTAATCGGTGTTTAGACTGTCAAGGGAAAAAAGCGCCGCCAGGAAAACCTCACGGCAAGGGACAAATACCTCAAGTCCCTGATAGGCCGTTTGTGAGGGTTGGCTGTGACCTATTAGGACCTCTACCATTAACACATAATAATAAGAAGTATATTGTCGTGTGTGTGGATCACCTATCAAGGTTTGCAGTCACTAAAGCCTTACGTGATATCAAAGCAAAAACTGTAGTTGAATTTTTAACAAAACATATTGTTCTTGTTTATGGTGCTCCCAGTGAACTGTTGACAGACCAGGGCACTCAATTCACTTCAGAACTAATGCTTTCATTTCTAGACACTACCGGCACAAAACATGTCAGAACAACAACATATCATCCACAGACAAACGCGATTGTCGAAAGATTCAATAAAACCCTTTGCAATATGTTAGCTGTATATTCGAATACAGATCAGAGGAATTGGAGTGACGCTCTTCCGTTTGTGACACATGCATATAACACTGCAATTCAGAGTTCTTCCAATTTTACCCCTTGTTATTTGTTGTTTGGTTGGGAGCCGCGACTAATGATAGATTGTGTTTTAGACACACCAACCAATTTTGAAGAGAGGGATGAGCTGGTATCTAAGATTGAAGATTCCAGGTATTTGGCTAAGTGCTTTATTGAAGATGTCCAAGTCAAAAATAAGAATAGAATTGATGAGGGAAGACAAGATGCAGTATTTTCAGTTGGTGACAAAGTATTGGTGTATACCAAAGTTAATGAGAAATTAAAGAGTCCTAAATTGCGATATTGTTACTTCGGTCCAGTCGAAGTAACGGAAATTAAGTCACCAGTGAATGTTAGGGTACAGGACTCAGAAGGAATAATAAATGAAGTAGTGCATGTGGTCAGGCTTAGGTCGTTTAAAGAATCTTATGATCAATCGATCGATAAATCACCAGATGATGTGACAAATATGCCGAATATCTATAATACTTTAGATGTATTGAAGCAAACTTTAACACAGCGGAGACCGCGAGGCCGTCCCAAAGGTACCACTAAAAACATTTTAAGTTCTCCTAAAGTGGTCAAAAAACGTGTTAAATTCCGTGAAAGTGTTGAAGTAATTAGAGATAACAATCAAACCATTGAACAAATATCAGACAATATAAAGATATTGACCAGATCAGGCCGTGAGGTCAAGTCTCCAGACAGATATGGTTATGAGTGATGTATATATTGAATTTATAAATGAATCATAAAAATTCTAAAAGCTTAATAAATAGGCCCAAAAAAAAATATAAAAATCAAAAATCAAAAAAAAATATCATTTAATTGAAATAATAATCTATTTTTAAATGTTTTTCTAATAATGTGAATATAATGTACTCAAGTCTTTATATGCGCGCCTTGAGTTAGCCGTGAATTACTACTCGAGTATTTGTCTCAAGTTTACCAATAACTCATCAAAAATATAGTGATATTTGAATTAAATATAAAGAAGTTATTTTAATTTATTTTATTTGTGAATAAGAAAAGTTTATTTATAATTATAGTAATTACAAATTTCTGTAATATAATGAAATTATTCGCAAAATTGTGTTTAAAGTTTTTTTTAAGATGTGGGCCGTGAGTGCAATTATTGTTTATTCGTTAACTTCTTCTTCAGAGCTCTCAAACTCGATATCAGATTCTTTATCCGTGTCATAGTCTGAGCCATAGATAACTTCCGCCGACTCAACATTTTGATCCAAAGTGTCCCTTTGATTTAAAATATTTAATATGGATTGAAATGATGATAAGAAAATTTATTATACTTCATTCGCTCGTAAACTCTGAAAGATTTGCGGGATCTCTTGCATTTCTTATGCAAAGTCTTCACTTCTCGTCTCAAGTCTTTGACCATTTGTTCAGCGATTTCTTTTTCAGCTTTAATTACGTCCAATTCATTCGCCATAAGAGTATTTTCTTCCTCAGCGTTAGCGATCTTATCTTCCATAGCCTTCCGTTCCATAGGACACATGCAACAAGACTTTTGTGTGCCGCTTATAGTTGAAGTCTTCATATAAATTAATAACATTTATGTTTGTTTAAATTTTTCAAGTAATTACCTGAAGAAGTGCTTCCCGTAACTGTTGTGATGTTATCTTCTTAAACTCTTCAACAGAGATATCGCCAATACTTCTACTGTCATTGATAATTGCCTCAGACATTATTGAAATTAAAAATAATAATAATATTTGAAATCCGTTTAAAATCAAAATAACTTTCTATTAAGAGTTTTGTTTGTGAAAATAATTGGTAATTTGATATGTTTGTTCATTCAACACAATCATTGAATATTTCAAAGAGTGATGAAATCAACAAAATAAACTAACCTCAAGTCTTAGCTCACGTCTCATACAACTAATGTCCTACTTCACGTCTTACCTCAAGTCTTACCAAAATGATTAAAAAATTATCTCATTAATTGAAACAAATATAAACAAGTTCAATTCAAAATGTTTTTATTTATAAAGAAAAGAAATCATCAAACACTTATTCGGATTCGCTGTCTCTGATCTTCGAAAGCTTTTCTCCAATATAATGAAATGATATGTTTATCGAAATTCGATGGCCGTCTTCAACGATAAAATGTTTTTTCTTTGAATGATCCTTAAGGCGACTCCCTTTGAACTCTCCTGCGCATAATATTATTCCACAAATTGGACAACACTTTGAAAAACCTTTAAACCACCAAAAATTATAATTAATAATCGACTTCTTTTTGTCGGATATTCCCGCAAAACTTCCGAACTGATATCCCTTTACAAGTATTTTGAGCTCTGGGTCTTTAACTTTTCCGGTGACAATTGATCCAAAACTAGCAAACAGTTTCTCAACGCCGGGAGGTATCGTTTTTGGCATCACTTTATTAGGATAATACTGAAAAATCGATTTCATTAATTGCAAGATCAATAAATTAATCATGTTTACTCACATCACTCAATTCTTCTATTGATTCAATGTGGAGTGTCCTCAGTTCTTCAGGAAAGAGTGTATAATGTGATCCTATTTTGATTTGAGTTCTAATTTTGGTCACTTCCCTCCTCTTCTTCTTTGAACTTGAAGTCGGTGTAGTGCTAATACCTTTCCGTTTATTAGACTTTTGTGAAACAATTGCAGAAGAATTACTATTTGTTGGCATTACTTTTCCAATAGAAGAGCCCGCACTAAGTTTGACAACAAGTTTAGAGACTATTTCTGGCGACTTCAGATTTTGAGAGCCGGGAGTCAAGTGTTGTGCCGCTTGTGCTGTTTCGCTCTCAGTGACTTCACTCTCGTCTTCAACTTCTTCATTGGTATCTTCATTGTCATCACAATTAGTGCCGCGAATTGTTTCGTCATTTGTTCCGTTATTTGTGCCATCAACTGATTCTTCAAAGTCATCGTTAATATTATCGTTATTCAGTTCTATGTCTTCAATGCTTTGATCGCTATTATGGTCACCGCTTGAATCGGCACAATGTTCGTCCTCAATGTCTTCCCCTAACTCTTCTTCAGTTTCAAAGATTTCTTCAGCAGTGATTGTGTTATCAATTCTTTGGCTAAAAAAGAAAATAATCATTTATATATTCAAAATTATGATCAAGGTAACTTACGTAAAGTTTTTGTATGCCTCTTCGCGTCTTATGAGTGCGTTACGACAATTCTCAAGTTTTGATGACTGAGCCGCGACTTGAGCTTCGAGTGCCTTCACTATGTCCAACGCCTCCTCTTTGTCTCTCTTAACAATTGCGAGTTCCCTTTCCAGCGCCTCCTTTGACGACAAAGCTTCCTGTCTCTGCTCTTCAGCTCTCTTGACCTGTTCCTCAGCTCTAGCCTTCATTTGTGCGCAAAAACAACCAACGGTTCCCTCAGATGGACGCCTCTTATCCTTTAATAATTAAAAAGTCTTAATAAAAGTGAAGATAATATTAATATCAATTTATTTACCAAATAGTCTCCCAATTGAGACAAAGTTATGTCAGAAACTCTTGTCTGAAGATAATTGTCCTCAATTTGGATCAAATGCTGATTTGTTTCGCTGCCGTTAGCTTCACGTCTCTCTTGCAGCTCATCATAACTCCCGTCTCTTATATTTGATTCCTATTTAGATATAAATATAGTTATTTATCATTAAATGTATTGTCATTTGTTTTCTTACACTTTGAGGCGATGTCTGTCCTTCTGTAGTATCAATCGTTTCCATTGTTTTGTTTGTCTCTGATCTCTGACCACTTAAACCCGAATCGAAAAATTAATCATTAGTTTTCAGTGAAAATCAAAATTCAAAACAAAATTTACCTTAAAATATGATTCAATTTCTTTATAGTTTACTTTAATTACAATAAATTTGCTCGAAATTATGGTTCAATCCGTCGATAATTCAATTATTAGATGAAATCGATTCTTAATTAAATTGAAAACAAAGCGAAAATTGACTCTAAATTTGATTAATTTGTCATAAAATGCGTTCAAATGATTGAAAAATTGTTTCAAAAGCCTTCAAAGTATTGAACTTAATGTCAAACAAATTGTTATTAAATTATTAAACACAAAATACTTCTGAAATTACCTCTAATTCTCTTAAAATTTAATTAATTTATACTCAAATTGAGTCTCAATTAAAATGGAATTTCGTTTTTTATGCAATTATTGACTGAAAGAACGAGAAAGTGATTAATTATTTGTTAATTAGTCCTAAATTGTGGTCAAACTTACGCCAAATCAGTCGTTAATTGCATGCAAAACGATATGAATTTGTTCCAAAATTTGCGTAAATTTTATCTTAAATTCTGTTTTGAAAGAAAAATGATTTGAATTTTGATTGAATTCATTGAAAACAATTTGAATGTAAACTAAATTTACCGAAAAATAAGTCCAAAAATTGGTTAATAGTCTCCAAAAATGTCAAATAATTTGATTATCAATCAATTAATGAATAATTTGATCCACAAATTGACTCAGATTTGTGTGAATTTGAACAAAATTTGAAACAATTTTACCAAATTTTATCAAAAAATAATCAAAACTTTAATCAATTTTCCAATAATTTTGTCAAAAACTATTATTATTTACAAAAAATGTTTCAAATATTTTATATTTGAGTCAAAAATAAGTTCAAATCTTTCAACAAAACAATAATTATTTGAAATAAATTTGAATTCAATTGAAATTCAATTCAAATGTTTGGAAAACAAAACCAAAAACACGTGAAAAATGTTAAACTTGTGGTCATTATAGAGGTCAGTGATTTTGACTTTTGCTTGTTTAAACATTCTGTGTTGAGATGTCCACAGTTTTTTTTAATGAATCAATTAACACCTTGCTCAATTTGATTAATAATTGGCCAAATTTGTAAATTTTTAACCAAGTTGATATGTAATTATAATGTAAAATGTATATTATAACTCTTACTCACCTTTGACTACTCAACTATCAACTTTTTAATTGCTTTTTACCACTTTTGCAGTAATTTATCAATTATTACCATGTTCAAATTAGCGGGGAGCTTTTGGCAAAGAGTGGAGGGGTATAGTGTAACTGTATTATGCAATGTATAGCCAATCAGAATCACTTTAAACTCCGCCTAACTCTTGCACAATGAGCTCCGCCTTTTAAAATCTTACGTAAAACTAACGGTACTATTGATTGGAACTCACTCTTAGTTTTGTTTCTTAAGTCTAAGTGTTCTTCAGATTTGATAATAACTTAGTCTTGACTAAAGAAGTGATTCAAAGAGTTCTCAACTGATAAAGTATTGTCTTGTTTTGAGTTTGATCCGCTGTCAGCTGTTCTAAAACTATTGTAAATTGACTTAATTCTAATAAAACCTTTCAGTTTCCTTTCAAATGAGTGTTTAATTACATAATAATCGAGTTATCTGTTAATTGAGTCGATATTTGGCGATCGAAAACCTCACGGTTTGGGAAGCCGTGAGAGACAAGCCGTTAGTCTCGAGGCCTGACTCGAGGCAATTGAGCGCTCTGGAGGACAGGTAAGTATAGTTTGATTGTCTAATTAGCGCTCAAAGGTCTTAATAGCGTTTAATTACGTTATATTACTTTTTATAACAAATCATTTAATGAAATCATTTTTACCAATCTTTTCACATATTCTTCCTCTTCTTATTTCAGACGTAGATTTCAAGAGTCGGCAAAATTTTGGTCAAGAAATTCAAGTTTTTCCTCAAATTCTATTTCAATTGATTTGCGAATATCAGAGACTCGACAATCACTGAATGACGAACCAAATGAAGAAGTGGTTAAAGAAGTTGAAAAAGAGAAACAATTGTCTGAAGAAAAGAACGAGAATAAAATTGAAGACAAAAATGAGGGAAATTCCGAAAAAATGAAAGAAAAATCAATTAAAAAGTCATCTCTCAGTTCACAAGAAGAGGAAGAGGCGAAGATATTGAAGTGTTTTTCGCCTAAATGTCACTTTATATGCAGTTTTAGAAAAGATCTTAAAAGACATGAATTGA
>JAQIXD010001944.1:0-12361 GCA_034699985.1 Minunthozetes semirufus | reverse complement strand
AAAACACGTGACAAACATATGACTGAAATAAACAAAAGATTTTTCTCATAAAATATGTTTTGATTTTTGAGTCAAAATTAAAGCCATTTTTAACTCAAAGAATTTAATGACAAATAAATGAATAGATTTTAACGTAAATTCTGTTTTCAAATCATCTGATCTTTAATTGAACTCAAATTTAAATGTATATTTTGGTTGAATTTAAAGACTCGATACGTATTCCTCCGAATCTGTTTGCCATCAGTCAAAGGGAAGCCATTTCTGATGAGTTAAACCGAAAACTTGCGAATCGGGTATTGATTTGACATTTGTTAGAACCAGTTCTGACTTTTGATTACATTTCAGGTCATAATAAATACGGGACTTTGTATTTGTTTGTTTGATATCACAAATATCGGGAAATCATTTTTATTTCAAAGCGATGGCGCGACCCATACGTTAGGTTCAGACCACTATTGATCACCCATTGAATAGACATTTAATTGCGTTTAAAATGTAATTACAGTTAACTTCCGATTTGTTGTGTTTCGTCCATTTATTGGTGAAGTAATTGTGGGTAAAATCAGATCCTGTTCTCGCGATGGAGTCCTCATATCTTTGGGATTCTTTGACGACATTCTAATACCTCCTCATTATCTTCAGGACAGCTCTAAATTGTACTCATTTTCAGACATTTTAGTCATTAATTGATTTAATAATTATTTATTAATTGATATAAATTAGTGACGAAAAGGAACAGTTGTGGTACTGGGAGTATGAGTCGGACAACGAGAAGCACAACCTATTTATGGACATCGGAGAGAAGATTCGATTCAAAGTAAAAGAAGAGGTCTTTGTGGACACATCACCATCTGGTCCAACGGCAGTCAATCCCTCTTCAGATGTGAATAATATGTCGGAAAATAAGCGGAAAATTCCGTTTTTTATTAAAGTATTTGTCATTTCATTTGAATATCATTTTAATCGAGAATTCAATTTTAGGGCGCAATAAATGAGCCCGGATTAGGACTGCTCTCCTGGTGGGTCTGAACGTCTCTCCAATTATATGGTAATCAAATGTTTTTATGCAAATCTATCATCAATTCCTTAATTATTGTTTTCATTTCATTTAAAATAAATTTAATAAATATTTGATTAAATAAAAGAAATTAATTTATAATTAAAAATAATTTAAATAATTATTTCATAACTTTTTTGTCAAAATATAAAACAAATTAAAGAAAAGAAAAAACTTTTATTTGAGTTTAGTTTGAATTTCGATCGCATTTAAAGTTCAGGTTTGAGTCCAAAGGTTTCGCTGAAAGACTTGTTTTGAGTTTTGTTTTGAATATTGTTTTCCTTTTTTAACTAATTTTCAAAAATCAAGTTTTCTTTCAAAACATTTTAATTGAGTTTAAAATCAATTTATTTTATTTTGAGTTTTAATTAATTGAATAAATGGGTGTCTCGTGTGTCCACTCACTAAATATTCCTCCGGGAAAGAGTGGTCAACAAGTGATTGAGACAATTAACAAACAATTGGAGTCATTTGGAGCCCAAAAATGTGGTCAATTTAGTGTCGAATGCGATACTTATTTTTCGGTCAATCAAATGACAGGACAGAACTCGGAGTCTAATGACTCGAATGTCACTCCCGGAGGACAGACATCACGTGTTCTCAATATATTTCATTCGTCGGAATACCCGATGAGTTGTTTCGCTTTGTTAGACACCGGCTCTTCATTAGTGGCCGACTCCTCCTTCGATATGATTATTATGAATCTTTCGGCCATTTATAGCAACAAAAAGATGTCTCGACTCGAAGTGAGAGGTCAGAAATGGACGTTATCTGACTTTTGTATTAGAATAGGCTCCTGTTCTTTGGGTCCGTCCCTCAAAGGAGTGCTTCTGGAGATAGAGTACAAACCATCAGTTGTGGCCAACCATTGCTGGGATCTGATTAAAGAATTAGCCCTAAGTTTATGCGGAACTGGTATTAGTTCTACCAATCAATGGATGGCCACTCGAATGAACGAATTGTATTCACCGATGGATACAATAAAACAATACAATAACCACTTCTCACAACTAAGAAAAGCCAATACAACAAACACTCAAATACAGGCATCAAATAAGTGATTCCCAAGACTTCTCCGATTACTTCATTTCTCTAATTTCTTCGTTCGTATTATATTTGAAATTGTGTCTGACCTCAGACTCTCTTCAATTAAATCTTTATTTATTTTTTGAATAAATTTATAAAATTTTTTCATTAATTTGTATTTGAATTAAATATTTGTTTCGATGTCTTTGTCATTGATTTTGATTTAATTTTTATAATATTTAATAAAATCCTAATTAAAAGCAATGATCTAATAATACGAACGGAATTCCACTTTTGGTTTTTGGGTCTTTAAAGGATAGTTGTGAGCGTTGTCTGTCTTTTGTGGTTATTCCAGCTCTGAGTTAGCCTTCGGTCGGATGTGTGTCGACAACAATGAAATGCAATTATTATTACAAAACGTGATATGAATTGTAATTTGAGTCAAACTTTTATATAATTTAATTTTTGAGGCAAACATCACATTATATGACGATCAGAATGACCTGAAAGTATCAAAATTCATGATTTCATTGAATGAATTCTTGAAAATCTCTAATCAGACAAAAACAGCAGGAAATGAAAGTTTCGTCTCTTTTTATTAAATATTAATTTTTTAATCCTTTTATTGTAATAACATTTTTGGCACAGATTTTCATTTTAATCATAAATTCATTCCTAGTTTTAAGTGTTTTATCATTTATTTGATTTACGGTATTTGAGTTATAGAACTATGAGTTTTGTTGTCTTGAATTTCAATTTAATTTTCTTTAATAAGTTTTAAAACGAAAGTTCGATCAAAAGGTTATTACTTTTGACTGAAATTTTACATTAAGTAACGAAACGTTATTTCAATTGAAGTTATACTTGAATTTCAACTCAAAATCATTCTTTCAATTGAAATATCAAACAATTAGTTATGGTTTTCGTGTTCTGCATATAAACCGACAAATTATAATCCGTCAGACAATTGATTTCAATGATAATCAAAAACAATTCGTTTGTTTACCATTTGATGAAAAATTCATTTATTATTTGACCTCAACTTTTCAACACTTGAGTTGCATCCGATTCTCAATCGAGAATCATTTTCACGTAAAGAGCAAGTTCATTTCAAGGTTTATGCATAATAGTCATCCACAATTATTAATACCATTGAATTGTACAAATTATACAGATTGTGCAGATTGTGCTCATGCTCATTTTTGGCATTTCTGCTTAAATCATCCATAACTAGCAATTATTTGAGATAATTGTTTCTTTCAATAAAATTCCAATCAATGGACAGAATATTCTCCAAATGAGAAATCAATGAACTATCAAAAATAGTTTTTATGGAAAGGGTTTGGTTTAATGTTTTAAAAGAAGCCTCTGTTTGGCTATAATTTAAGTTAATTTAATGTTTGTTTGTTTGAGTCAATTGAAAATCGTTTCTCTCATTAATAATTCAATTCTCAAACAAATCTAAGTTAGAGTTAAATATTAAGTCTAGAGTTAAGCCAAGACTCAAATAGCGGTTCAAATTATAGTTGCGTTTATGAGTCAATTATGACTTCAATTATTTTTATTACAGAAAATTAAATTTCAATGCATTTTATGGAATGACTTCTGAAGTCAGTTCTCATTAAATAATTATCGCATTTTATGCTCTGAATTGTCCTCGAATTTAAGTCTAATTTCCTCTGAATCGCAAATAATCTTATTTTCAAAACTTATTAAAAGAGGAAATTAGTCCTCATTTGACATAAACTAAAATCAACTTTTAATGAATTACTTAATTATATTTTGAGCCATATTTAGAACTATAATATATTTCACATTCAAATCAAAAGACAAATTGTCTTACCTTTGACTGTCTTCTCATAAATGATTTGTCGAAAAACTAGATATTTGTGAATTAATTTATGGAAAACTGTTCTTTCAATTAATGAAATTTTATTTTATTTTTCAATATTTGTTTTGTTTTTCGAAATCTTTTGTTTGAATTAATATTTATTTACATTTAAATACATTTAATAATAATATAAACATATTTTTAATCAAATCTAAGTCAGAGTTGAGCCGAATCTGAAGTTCCGTTTATGGAAGAACTGCGGTAAGTGGGCGGCGGAGAAACGGGACATAATGAGGTAGTCTGAGGGTGTGATGAGGACCTGTCCAACAACAGTAATCTCAAACGGTATTCTTGCATCGATGCCTGATATGATGGAGGGGGCGGCCGGTACTGGAATTCGGGATAAAACATAGCTCCGTATGGGTGGTGATGGGTTCCGGTTCGTCCATAAGGCGCCGGAACTCGTGGCACAAAACGACGAGAATTATCATTAAGAGAGCTGCCGTTGCAGAGTGACTGTTGCGGATGCAATTCGTGAAGACCTAAAATTGATCTCCAGGTCGGTCCACTTGATGTCAACCTCCAGGCTATTCCACTGACAGTAATCAGAATTATTCCGACCCCTAATAGTAATGAAAATAAAATAATAAAATTAATACAAATATAACACAAAATATGATAAGGAATGGGTTTTATCAGAATTTAGCAAAAAAATGTCACTTTATATTCGAATCTATTTTTAGAGATAATATCCGAATAAAAACCTATGAATTAGTTTCAGATCATTTACTTTCAGTTTTTGAGTGAATATTTAAAATAAAATTGATTTTTACTTAAATTACTTGCATTTCAAAGTCATTTACATAAATTTATGCCTATTTTGGAGAATTTGATTAAAATATTTATCCCTTCCTTTGGTTAACCTTATAATTGAAAAATTTTAATTCAGGACTAATTGAACGAAACCTTCATTTTACGGCTTTTATGCGAAACTAATTTTCAAATTTCGAATATAATTCATCACAAACTAAATGCTATATATTTCAGAAAATTGAAAAAGGATTTTGCACTTAGTCTAGCATTTGGACTAATTATGAAACAAACAATTGGTCGATCATTCATCAAGTTTTCACTGAAAAAGTATTCTCAATATAAAAGAAAAGTTCAAGTTTTAGGAACATATCATAAGTTTCATTAATTAAAATCAAAATTTTGAACAAATTTAATGTTAAATATAGATTTGTTGGTTATATGAAGGTATATGAGCGGTGTGTTTATGTGTAATAGTGTTGCACAATGAGTGTTGAGAATGGCCTACATATCAAAAGTGTTGTTTTACTTCCGTCAATGAGTCCGCTATAAGTCTTTTATTCGGAAATAATAGATTTGTTTAAACAAATATTTCAATAAATTTTCATTCCTATGATTCGCTGATTCTATGGTTTGAGAAATACTGGAATAAATATTTGAGAGATATATTCGACTCAATTCCCAACACTTGAAAAGAAATATTAGAGCTCTCAGAGAATGAATGAGTGAATGAGAAACAGAATATGAAAGATGAAAGAAAACTCAAACACAACTCAAAACAATATATAAGACAATTTGCATATCTTTATACTTAAGATGTATTGAGTGAACAGTACTTTCAGTTCTGTAATAAAACTCGTCTGAAGTGTTAAACACATTCATCACAAAAAACTAGGCCTTCATTACAACTATTGTTAAGAAAGTGTATTACAATTGAAGACAGTATTGACGTAATCATGAGTTAAACCCCAAATCAAAATCAAAATAAAGAAAATTAAAGAAAAATAAATTCAATATCTTTTCAAACGAAATAATAGAAGAGTTTTACTAATAATTAGAAATAAATCGAGTTTTTTGTGATTTTTATTTTCTATTCGTTTTATTCGCTAAATGTTTGATTGATTTCAATGAAAACTGAGTGCGAACTCAATCCCTATATTTTTAACATTGATTTCAATATATCATTGGATTTACTCTTTTTAAAGGCTTTTAAATATTGTAAAAATTGACTGAAAATAAAGATTTCTTAGGGATTAGATATTTTATCGATAGGAAAGGCTGTGCTTTGATTCGCAGATTTAAAGTGTATTTTATGGGATTAATGTTTTGACTAAAAATAACAAAATTGAAGGCAAATGAAGGCAATACCAGTGGATGTTATGGTGGGAGACAGGAGTTTCACATTAATAAATAATTTATTCTTAGAATCAGTCGATATTCGCATTTAGTTAATGAAGAGTTCGCACAAAAGTTTAATCAGTTAAGAGTTAAGTGAATTGTTTTAATGACATTTCAAACATTTTAATTGTTTGTTAGCTCTCAGAATATAAATGGAGTATATTTTAGTGGAGTGGAGTGAAGTGGACAGGTCTAGAGAGGTCTAGTTTTATATGTCGTCTCAATTTAAATTAGATCTCATTTGACCCCTTGAAGGAAGTCCTAAGACTCAAATAATTGCAACGAATTGTATATAAGGTTTTGGATTAATATTAGTGTCTCTTAAATACAATTCTCATAAAATATTTATAATTTGATATAAACTGCTTTAAACTCATATAAACTGATATATAACTCGATTATAATCGAAATAAAATTATCAAAAATTATGCGTTTTATCAAAAAAGTGAATACAAAGTGAATTGTATTTTAATGTTATTAACCATTAGCTGAGACTTCAATGTATTTAATAAATGTATTTCAAGGAGATATACCTCCTTAAGAGACAATTCAAGTATATTATTTCAAAACCAAAAATTGTGTATCTGTTATACGGCCTGAAAGGACGTCTCAATAGTTGTTATGAAGAGCGCACCGAATGTGCCCTCAAGTGATTCGGGTTTTTTTGTAAACCAAATGATGAGTAAAACATTGGAAAAAAGAAGAGATCCTTGAATTGTAATATCGATTGTATTAGAGATCAAACTTTGCTTTTTTCGTACTTAAGAAAAGTCGCAAAACATTTGTATTAAACAAAAATAATATTAATCTTTAAATTGGGTTTCGATTCAGATATCATATGACTGTCCTTTGAGTTCACTTTTTTTCTTCTTAAAACACATCTAATAATTAAATTTGAAATAATGATGGAAAGGGTTGAAGGGTTGGACTAAATAGGTTTTGCATAAAAAAAATAGACAATAGGACTGAAAATGAGTGGGACTTAGAGTTAATAACTCACCGATCATTAGGAGAGCGAGAGTCAGGTGTTCGCGACCTGTTGTCCGGAGTGCGCCCAAAATGGTGCCAATAATTGCGCACAAAAGTCCAATGAATGCGATCAACAAAATAAACCATCGAATCGATACTCCATTACACGATAGACATGCCTTCGATGTTGATGTCTCGGTCTCACTGACTACAGCACAGGCAGGCCTTAAATTTAAATAGTTTGGTCGCGAACAGTGCGCCAATACAGCTGTTGGGCTGTGCAATATTCTTCGTGATGGTAGGGGTGGTCGACCCGCAACTGGTAGTGGTGGCGGAGGAGGTGGGGGTGGAGGGGCTCTGATGGGGGTATTCCTACCTCTTTCGACTAATGGAGGCAGAGGTGAGAGGGGAGGCAATTGATGACTAGGAGGGGGAAGAGTCGAATATGGCGGAGGAGGCAAATGAGAGTTGAGTATATCGGGTAAGTCGTGGACAGGGGTTTCATTTACACGGATTTGTGACTGAGAACCACTTCTTAGCGTTGAATTGGAGGACACTATATGTGAATGAATTGGATTTGATTCGCATACGATAGACATCGAAGGCAGACATGTTATGGTCTGAAGTGGGGGTTGAATCGGGTATGGAGTTGTTGTTTGTGGTGATTGTGGTGTCACTGAAATTGTAGTATTACTCATAAGGTGTTGGTTCTGAAGCAAAACGGGTCCCGATATGTTAGTCCTGGCATTTGCTGCATTCGTTTGCTGTGTTTGGGACTGAGTTGTGGTGACTGTAGTGGTGTTACCATTTGATGAGTTATTATTATTATTATTATTATTATTACTATTGGATAGACTTCCAGTTCTCATGGCTTTGATTACATCATTTAAATCCGAGTAAAAGACACCGATATATTTGACAACTGAAGAGCGCGCAGAACGAGTGCTACGGCTTCTTGTAATTTGTCGATTGGTATCACCAGAGGAACAATATTGTTGTCCCTTAAGAGTGGATTCGGACTTATTGTTGGTTTTCATAAAACAGTGTTTGTCTTTAGTACCACTTTTGACACAATTAGAGATACAATTTTCATCATTAAGTCGATCACTGATTGAGTTATGAGTGTCTGAACGACGGGAAGAGTGTTCACTATTCAACTGAAAAACCTTATGGTTTGAAGTCAGAGATAATGAATTATTTTGAAGACATGGACTGATATTTTGAGTTTGGAGCTCAGGAGCGACTGAATCGCCATCACATGAAAAGGCTTTGTTGTCAAACGCGGAATTGGAGAGAGACTGGCGTTGAGATACTGGTTGAGAGACTGGTACTGCTGGTGCTGCCAATGTTGCGCACAAATACGCTGAACGATCAGCTCTGGTGGCACTTCTCTTCTGCTTGAGTCGATGCTTACCTCGCCCTACATGTAAGGCATTCCCACTGCCATTAGTTGTAGCAGTATTTTGAGGACTAGTTGTTTGAGTGGTAAACTGGCTCTCTTTACCTCTCTCTATGTCTCCCTTCGGTTGTGCTGTTGTTGGAGTCATTGGATTGCATTCATTGCGATTCGCATCCATTATATCGCTATTTCTATTGTATTCCGAATATAGTAATCGTATTACAGCCTTCCCCTGACCTGAGGGGTCACTAGTTTGTCCACAATAGCCATATTCAGTAGCACTGGAGCTCTGGTCAACAATTGTGATACTGGTATTGGTTATACTAACGGCTCCATTAGTATCGCCCATCGCTTCTCTGTCAGACAACTTGTAATTTTCGGACCTCTTCTGAAACGATAGAAAAAAATCATAAAATGTTTTGCTTTGAAATAAATCTAAACTTTCTTTTGTATTTCATTCAAACAGAACCACTCTTTTTTGCAAATCTTCCCATTTCTTTGAAATTTAAAAAACTTCTGAAGAAATCTTTAGTCAAAAGGTTTTTCACAATCAGTTTTAAATCGATTTTTAAAGTAATGGTCTTTTCGTTCAAATTTGATAAATTGGATCATTTTATTGCTAACGAAAACGCTTTCTTCAATTGAGTTTTGAGTTTTTCAAAATCACATATTTTAGTCATTGAAAACATGGGATGTCTGGGCATATATGGGGCGTCATATGTAGGCATTGATCCTCTCAGCATCCCCTCATCCCTGAGAAAAGCTTATAATAAGCAAAATATTCAAAATATTATATAAACATTATTTCATCGCTTATTTTAAAGGAATAAAAGAACCGAAAGTTTTTTCAAATAAATTATTAGAGCAAATGATAAACATATGACAGAAATGAGTGAAATTATATTTGAAAAATAGTTATCTGAAAGTTATTTGGAAATTATTTTAAAATAAATATCAATAGTTTATAATAAAAATATCTATTTTCTGCTCGACTTAAGAAGAATTTGAATTTCAAAACTAATTTTTACTTATTTTGTAGTATATTATTATTAATACTATTAAATAAGTTGATTATAAGGCTTACAACAACTTTTACCTTATTTTGGTTGTGATCTAATTTCAAAGATCATTCAAAAGTTTAAATAACTTGTGTAACACTTTTTATATTAATGGCATTAGTTATTAGTATTAGTGGTCGTGATATTAGTTATTGAAAACACACTCTCGAGTCACACATGAAGTCTATGATAGGAATGAAATGAAATTTTTACGAATCAAAACTAATTAGAGATCCAATCGATCAGAAAATACAGAGAAATATCCAAATAATTCACTCAATAAATGTCACAAATCGGTGTTACTGTCGGACTGTATGTCAGATCTGTCATTGTATGACAAACCTGTCAAATCATATTTACCACTATTTAAGGCTTAGTTTTCTGATTATTAATATTTTTATTTTATTTCCAATTTTTGTCTCTCGTTTTCAGGTTAAGTATATTCAACGAAATATTATTAAAATTATTAGTGAACACGACTTTTGATTAGTAGTTAAGTTTGAAATTAATAGTCAACAAAAGCGAGACTCACTTCTAATCAATATTTGAATGAATTAAAACTTTTCTCCAGAGATATGAACACAAAAATCACTTTCATTAGTCACTCAGAATTGAAGGGAATTTTTTTCATAACAAATATTAATATTAATCAACAGAAAGAGTGAGTCCGCAAATAATAGGAGTTATTATAATTGACAGCAAAGTTATGAATGAATGTATGAAATCATAATTAAAATTGCATTAAAAACTTGGAATATATTCTTTGAAAGACTTATTCATCGATTAATGGGGAGTAAAATCAAATCGTAAAAACTTTTGAGTGAAGACATTCTTAGAGTCAATGTTAGAAATATTTGCTGAAAATTGAGAACTAGATG
The DNA here is from genome assembly GCA_034699985.1 of Minunthozetes semirufus. NCBI lineage: Eukaryota > Metazoa > Arthropoda > Arachnida > Sarcoptiformes > Punctoribatidae > Minunthozetes > Minunthozetes semirufus. Next base: position 1,935 of record JAQIXD010001944.1, on the reverse strand, counting down.
TGAGTTAACACTCAATTTATAAGAGATTATTGTTATGTTATTTCGTGAAACAGAAGCGTTTGACTAAAATTTTTGGAGTGATTGAGGACTGCCTACAACTCAAAGCTCGTCAACTAAAAGCTCACATAATGTGAACGACAAGACGACAAACAGAGCAAAACATTGCACTCATTTGATGATTGCATAGCATTTAAAATCTGGTTTAAAGGTTGAATATCTAACGGTTTGCTCGACACCCCATTCACCCCCTCAGAGACCACTCTCTGGTACGACATCTAATCAATTGTCCTCTTCGTTATTCAATGCTATTATACTCCAAAGAATTCTTAGGATCCAAGAAAAGAGAGGCAGAAATACTAGAACTCAATACTGACTATAAGATTAAAGAGAGGGAACATTTTTTTAATAATAACGAAAGACATTCCTTAGCCTTAATGTTGTGCTCAAATAGAGTGACTTAACCAAAATCTCATATAATTCAGTTCTCTCTCTATTTCTAAGAAATTTTTATTATTATTTTCCAAATATTATTCTAAACCTCAAACTCCTGGACAGAGGAATACTTTTGAAATCAAAGTTCGTTTGAATGCTTCTCTCAGATCTGAAAACTCATAAATCAATGGCCAGAAAGTAATGGTTACGCAACTGACAGCGTCTACATAACTGCCATACCTTAGTAGCAATGTTTGGGCTCTCCTTTTCCTCTTTTGAGTAGAGTTTCCAAAATAGTTTCACCAAATCGTCGACACAATAGACAAGAAAAGAACTTCAGGCGAATGAAAACTTTCAAACTTTAAAAGGATCTCAAAATTCAAATCAATTCAAAAACTTTTCATTTATTTAAGGATTGCTTTGAGTTTCAAACGAAAACTTTTCGTTGAGATAACGACGACTAATGTCTTGTAATTTAAATGTTTTCGTAAATATTTTCCACAAACAGAGCTCTGAGCGAAAATCAAGACAACAGTTACTGGAGAACACACACATCCATACAAATTACAGTTTGTTTTTTACTATCATTTGTAGAATAACTCAGAAAAGTAAAGATAACATCACTTTTGGGATATACTGTATGTCTCTCTCGTATTATATTGAAAAACACATCAAAGATATGATTCGAAAATGTTTTGTAGTTTTGATCTGACTTTAAGCCAACGATCAAATGCGAGGTCTGTGGTGTTGGTGGAGAACTGTCACCATTTGTTCGCTTTGGAACACATTTTTTTCTAAACACATATTAGACGATCTCCGTTGAGGGGAACGCCAGTTATGAGAGGGGTTCCAATGATCCAGACATTGAATTGAGTGAAAGTGAGAGCACGTGTTTTTTGGATCCTTCGCTCAGATGTTCGGTTCAATCGCCTCTCTTTCACTCGGAGTCTGTTTTCAACTATTCTGTGCCAATCGTTGCCGGACTGACTGACAAATAGAGTAAAACCAATGCAACATTGATTACTGTGCGTCTGGTTTTGGATTTGGCCCTATTCTTATCGCCCCCTCTCTAACAGTACTTTTGCAAGAATTAAAGTTTGATTTTCAGAAGTGTTAGGAATTACTTTACGGATATATAATTTGACAAATAGTATCAAATGAAGGCTCGAACAACAAACAAAAGATCCAAAGTCTTTATTTGATTATTTATTTTAGTCTCAATTCGTATGAAATATAATTTGCAATAAATGGCAAAAAATAATCTCAAATCCTAGACTTTTGAGACATTAGGAAAGTCAACTCATTTCACGCCATTTCTCATAAAATGAATCAAATATTTGCTTTACATTCGGTCTGTCATGAGCTAAGAATATATACTTTTGCCGTATTTTTGTTGGTATAAGCAATATTATATTATTATATTATAATAAGCAATATAAGCAGGGTATGATTCTTATGATTCACTGCTTCGGTTCAATGCATTTTAGTTAATTCACATTTCAA